>JAHZNG010004190.1:0-12775 GCA_027744375.1 Orchesellides sinensis | reverse complement strand
AAAATATGAAAAATCAGTTATTTCCCATTTTGATGCAAATTCAGCAAACCTTTTCCAATCACAATTCCCAATGAATTATTTTGATAAAAAATGAAACTGCATTTGGTGTTATTGTACATATGGCATAATTCACACAAGTATTTCGGATATCATTATAGTTTTTTTATTGCAATATAATAATGGACACACCTTTGATGTAGATATACATCACACCTTTAATTTAACTCGTTTAAACATGTTGTTATTAACAAATAACAAGTAACACTCTTGTAGTCTTGGAGGAACACACCCTAGTCAATAATTTTCATGCTCATGCGAACCATCTGACATGAATATAATAATTTTATATACATTTGTATGCTTTGCTGTTTATTTTATCACATTGCGTTGGCTACCATCCAAAAGCACGAAATCAATAAATTGATCTGCAGCTACCAACTCATAAGTAAGAGGAGTACCTAAAGCTGGAATAGATGCCTTGGCTGGTCCGTTGGGTCAGAATAATGGATTTAGGGTAAAGAAAAGGTTTGGGCGAGAACATGGTTTCAAAAGCACTGCCCACTGACAGGATTTCTTGATTGACTATTAGGAAAATGGAGTTATTGTAAAAAAATAAGTCATTTTCTAAACATAGTGGAAGTTAAATAAACAACATGCCCTATTTCGGTTCAAAATTGATTGTCTAACTCGATTTGCATAATAATGACAAAAAAGTATATTTCCTTTCTAGAATGGCTTGTAATTTTTTAAGGCTGTTGCCACAAGCAAAAGATTGGTGCCTATGATACATACAATACTTACCCACTTAATACAAGGATAACACAAAATACTATTCAGAGAAGCAATTTGCAGGCTAACGGCTATCCAACAAGACTAGATCAATAAACCGTTCCGCAGAAAACTTCTGAAATATAAGAGGAGTCTCCTTGTCAATGAAATTGCTCACACCAAATGCAATCTTCAACGTTGGATACGACTTTAGGTATCTTTTGATCGCCACATCCTTTCCCAGCTTCCTATTTGAGATGGCAGCCATCAGAGCCCCATTTGATCTGTCGTAAATGCATCCCATGCGACCATACACGTACAACACTATAGCAACAGCGTCCAACACCAAGATGACGCCAATGGTAGCCTCTGCCACTGGTATCGTGTCTGTTGAAGAGTGTTCCGTGATTTTCAGTAGCATAAAGGAAAACGACGTTTGGCCAAGCGAGCATGCCACCAACACTGCGAATGTTATTCCAACGTGAGCCTCGTTGAACATTTTATTAAGAAGTTGGAGCTCCCTGTAAAATACCGCATCAAAGGTGTGCTCTCCACATGTCATTCTGTATAAATATGTAAACAATTAAATTTAAACCACTTTAGAAACTTGTTTAGACCCATATTGATATTTTACCGCTTGAACATCTCCAGAAGACAGGATTGACTTAGGGATCCAATGGATATATGAAAGATCACAATGGTTCCAATGGCTGAAGCACCCCGCCAAATCATCAAATGACCAACGAAGTACATTCCCATTTGTATTCCCTGTGCATAGACTGACATTTTTTCTGCCTGTTCTAAGGAGCACATTGGATTTAGTGGGTAGAGTAAGTTTGGCGGAGAGCAAGGTACCAATGAACTGCCAATTGAGAGAAGCCAAGGAGTTAACTTGGCGGTGACCACAAAGCAATCCAAAAATCTATGGATAAGTCCATTTCTTCCAACATTTCCACCCATCCCAACCAATCCTATTTAAAAAAAAGGATAGATTGAAAGTTCCCAGAAAATATGGGATTTTTAAGGGAATTTTTACCTTTACGACGACATTCCACCTCAACTCGTAGTAGTCCGTTGAAAAAGGCAACGTTCTCGTTTACTTTCCCAGCGAGAGACTGGAGACAGCAGGAGATCGCTGCTATTATCACGAGATTCATGCCAGCCATACACGTTTTGAAAAGTTTTCGGTGGTCTTCTTTTTGTTCAATATGATTGGATTTGTACAAAGAGTAACCCTGCAGAGCAATAACACAGAGAAATATTGACAGCCATGTAGATTTTCGACTCTTCCTGTTTTTGGTTTCAAATTGATTTCGCCTTTTGTTCCAAGTCAATAAAATGTCAGGAACTGTTGTAAACTTCTTGTGAGCTTTAATTAGACCAGGGAGAACGCCAAGGTGCTGAAGCATGGTGTAGCGGTTGTGCTAATTTATAACTGGGGGATGACGATGTGGATCGCTCGATTACAAAATGAGAAATGACCATTTCGTTTGGAATAATATATTTTGGAAGTTTAAAAAATTCTCAATGGGGCGATTTACATTGGGGAATTTCATTAGACAAAACATGCAATGGGAAAGTATTGAATTGTGTTTGCGTTGTTGTTTTGTAAACCCTAACGCTTTCCACGAAAATTGTAATTTAGTAGAGAACGTATTGATGGTTTTACTAATTTAAATCATATTTACTTTTAAAATTCTGCCTTTTAAGAGTAATCAATTTATTTAGGTTTGCACAACCAAAGAAATCAAACGATATTTGAGTCATCAAACGAAACTGCTTAAACCTATCCGTAGCAGTCTTTACTAAATCTGTACATGTTTTTGGCGTGCAAGCATTTCTGCCGAAGAAATGTACCAAAGCAATATATAGAGAAAAGCTCGGTAAATATTTCATATTTTATGGTGCTATAGCATTACTGTTAGCTTGAATGGAACAAAAGTTGCTGTAATTGACTTTGGAGCCTTTCCAGATGAGGTAAGGCTTTTATTTGAGGATAATCTTTTGTTACAAGGGGAATGATTTCGTTTATATAAATTGTGCATTTCCTGAAGAAGCGCCCACATATATATTGTTTATTTGCGAATAAATGTTGTGAAGAATAAGAAAAAACATCAGATAATTGCACGTAACTTGAACAATAGCCGGTTATTCATGTTTCGTTCGTTTCTGCTATATATTCAATGCATAGCAATTCAATTAAGTAAAATGCACAAAACCAAATGCATTGTGCTCCCATTCATGCTACACAACTTTATTGGTATAATTTAATAATACCAGAAAAAGTAACCGTATAATATATATCCATTTATAAACGCGCGTGTTTCATTGTCTGGTTAAAAACATCCTTTGAACTGTTTACTACAAACCAGCCAGCCAATTATTTTTTAGTCAATACCACAGCCGTCTCTCCCAGGTATTTTGGTATTCTCACAATAATTTACCCACAAATACTATATTTGAATCATCTAGACTCCTGAACTGATGGAGATGCCTTCGTTTTGTCACAACAAGTACCAGCCAGACTAATCCATTCACTAAAAGAAGTCCACAATGTCCCACCCACGCAATTAAGATCATATACCTCACTGCTGATGTTGTTGACCCTTCCCCATGCAAATGCTCCATAACCATTAGCCCTCCCTTTAGGAATGTGCTCCACTCAAACAGCCCCTTGTAACATTTCCAAAGCCCAGTCTCCATCGCCCTTTCAAAAACCAGCCTTGCTTTAGTTGACAGTTGGAACCAATACTGGATAAACATGGCCTCCCGCGGCAAAATAGAATCAGGCAGCTGGAAAGCACCACAAAGGTAACTTTCCAGTCTTCCCCCTTCCCCTTGGTCCCTCCCCATCACCAGTTTCCTTTGTGTATTTAAAACAGGTAGAAATTTAGTTTGTGTAGCTTGCACAGTAATATATCCATACATTTGCTGTCCTATGCGTCCCACAAGGTCAGTGGCGTCTTGATAACTGAAGTAGTTGGGATCAAAGTAAATTACATCTTTTAGGGCGTGCCCGTTCAGCAAACTGTTCAGCAATTGTTTACATGTTTCCGGAAGTAATCCCAAATATAAAGTAACCCTTTTTATTGTATCTGCCCCGCCATAAGTCATAACTCTCCCGCCGTCATCTACAAAGTTGGAGAGGGACTTGATAAGCGGGGTTGGATTCAAAATGTCTGTGGTTAACTTGTCTTGGTAGAATATGGATAACACTGTGAACATAAGGAGAGTTGGGGAAAGCAGCATACTTGTATGTCTTTTTAAAGTTGCATGGCCAAACAGCGTCCATACGATGTCCAATCCTTTGAAGACACTTTTATACATGAATACATAAAGGATCACAACAACAGCCAAGCCACACCATGTCCCCCTGTCAAAAGCTGTAAGGGCGGCATACCACTTTAATTCCATGGCGTCACTAGCTTTTTTGCAGACAATCATTTTATAAAAGAAATTATCCCGAACTACCAGTTTCTTTCGGAATACAGCTACTTCATTACGCATATTAAGGAAGCCAGGTACTTGAGATACAAAAAGGGCTCTTAAGTGCCATTTTCGATGAGTGTCCCCATTGTGCATGGAGGAACTCATGGAATAAGTGAAAGTCACGTTTAACCTGTCCTCTAGCACGACTGAAATCACTTTCTCCCATGCGCACGCTACAATTCTGCTGTCTTTGTGGAGGCCCTTTAGAAATAGTTGGACTATTGTTACCTTGTCACAACGAGAATCCTTCTTAAAGATTTGTCCATCTGAATAAGTGAGAAACCCTTGGGCAGTGCTTCCATACCCGTGCCCATTAATCCTTTGTATTTCTTTGAGGACATTAGCCAAATGGAATCGTTCAGAAATTGGCGACCAGAAAATACTTCCTCGGTCCTGGGTAGGACATAGATAACAAAATATATGGTAAGATGAAACTACTCCAGAATGTTCCTCCCGCTTTAGAAATATTAGTGGAGCCACAATATCTGTTACCCGGAAGTCTCCCTCAAATGAATTGTATGTTTGCTCGTCAACCAATCCGTTCAGCACCTCCCCGTTTCCCTCCTGATCCAGTGGAACCTCAATTAGGAAGAGTGCCGTTTCAGATGTTGCATATCCAGTCTGATCAATCACTATCACGGTCTCGTTGAAGGTTAGTGTATGCAAGTGAAATAGGATACAGTGTTTTTGAAATCTTTGATAGAATCTAAAGTAACCGTCGAAAATTGTCCATCTTTGCTCGTCTTCATCTGGACTGATTTTTAAATTAATTTTGTCTGACTCAAATATTGACAATGTGGTCACATGGAAATTGGAAGTTTGAATGAAAGGCATGAAAGATTCAGAATCTGATGCATTTTGATTTGTTGACCTTACAACGATGAGAAAGCAGTCGTTTTTCAAATTCAGAGGCGCATTGTTAATTGCATAGGATCTAGAGTGAAATAATAGTAAATATATTATATAAAGTGTTAAAGTTGCCATGACTCAAATTTCTGTATACGTCATATAAATACTTTCTGCTAACTCTCGTCTTGACTTGAGTTGGAACTTCCGCTTAAACAGGAAAAATATGACACCTTACCCGCTTTTATATCTTTGTTCGTCGTGTTATTAAAGAAAGGTAACGAAAAAACCTTTTTGTGACAGGCAATATAATGCATCATAATTGGGTAACGTATTCAAAAGTATTGGGAAGTAAACACTATTGTTCGACCCGCACGATTTTTTGTGATGGTTTTGAAAAACAACTTGTTGACACTGATTAAAATAAACGTCTTCCTACTACTTCGCTATTTGTATGTTTAAAAGTGTGAGTATTGCACACAACGACAATAAATCTATTCTAACTTAAATTATCTTTTACTTTAAGCACAACTAAATTTCGTAACAAAAGGGAATGTGAAGCTTTTTTGTTCACAAAAATAAATAATTTTTTTGCAGAATGTGCTTCTTTAAGTATATTTTAAAGGGCCAAGAAACCATGTTAAAACAATTTACCATAATACATTGCGAATGAACTCAGTTGCAATGAGCACAAACAATAGCCATTGTTTACTGATGCTCCGCAGAGCACTGCTGATGAGTTGTTTACGTCAGCTATACATGCTGATGCACATGGTTTTTTGTCTATCAAAAACATGTCATTTAGGCGTTTATTTTAATTATAAGGCGTTTCCATTTTAATTATTCACTACTACAAATATGTTTACCGATCATTCGTTTAACCGGACTTTGCATGCAATTTTATAAGAGCTTATCGTTCGTGTTTCAACTCTCACGGACTACTGATTTGTAACCGCGCAATCGTCTTTTATCCTCCAGGAAATACATTACTATGTCTTAACCTTTTGTTTTAGAAACAAATTTTTTAAGATGCAAATAAATGCGTAGCTTCTAAAACATTTCACGTAACATTGGTCATAATGACAACACTAATGAACCTTTTTAAGCTTCACCCGTCAGGTTGTATTTTCACAACTCTTTTATTCCCAACTGTACCTGTTCAACTTGATACTGACTACTTTGTTGCTATTGTAATGCCATCGTCTTTTTATTGTCATGGCAAAAACTGAGTGAATACGATTGCTACATACCTGAAAAGCCGAACCTTATTGTTTTCCGGGGCTCAACTCACACTGAAAACTTGTTTTTAGAGGGAATTCAGGTAAAGATTGCCACGTTGGCAGTTTCCAAGTTCCGAACATACCCATTCAAAATAAAAACATGTATGTTAAATTTGTACTTTTATATCGGAGAAAGCGTATTGGGTGCAAAAAGATGAGACAAGAATTCTGGGAAAATATCAAAAACAATATGGTTGGTTGGGTTTAAAAAAGGTAAGCTTGTTGTGATGGGGGTTTGGTTTGACTAGAATGCTTTTAGTTCTGATATTATTTGCTGGTAGCGTGGTTTGCAAAGAAATAGTTTTGCTGAATAACGCAGCCTTACAAGTGGCAAAAGGGAGATCTAGCCAAGTATTTGAATTACGCAAAAATCTCCAAACATGAAAAATTTTTCTACTGAGGAAAACATGTCACTTTTTAAAAGTAAATTAGCCTTTCTACTTGTTTCCTGGGAAATGCCACCGATATAATAAAAATATGGATTAAAGCAAAAAATCAGGAATCTCATTATGATAATTTGCCTCAGTTGTGCCTTAGATAAATTATAAAGAAGAGCTAAGTCTGCTGTGTTTGTCAACTTTTTCATGTCATATTTAGATTTTAAGTTGTATCGCTTCAGTTAAATTATGAAGTCTACGGGAATTTTTATTTAACCTCGGAACTTTTCAATGTTTTCTTGGCCACATTTTGAATAATTTCGATGCAAGCTTTATTAGGCAACTGCGACAAGACAAGAGTTGCTTCATTAAGACCTTAGTCGTTCAAACTGGTTTAAATAGTATTGCAATCAGAAAACATACAAAAATAGATGCTACATAGACTAAAATGCTCAGGTTTACCTTAACATTTCAAATGTTAGACAGTTTGTAACAATTTAATAAATGCCAAAGAGAACATTTAATGGACACAACGTTCCATATGTATGCAATGATTGTACTTTTAGCCAAAAAATACACTTTTGTACATTACAAATTTGAGTGTCGCTTTAAATTTAAGATAAGAAGACAACAAATTGTTTTAATAAGTAAACTAATTAAATTAATTGCGAAAAGCTGTAGACGTCCAAATAATTAATCAGTGAGAACATGTAAATTATAAATGCCTTAATAACATCAAACTTTGAAAGAAAGTAGTAGTAACGAGCTTTTTCAAGATTAAATCAATACAAAACAAATTTTAGGGTTTCATGGAAGCTAAACAAAACCCGTGGCAATTAGATACAATTCGTTTGAAGTGGTAACCTGGTAAATTTAATAGTTGTTGCAAAAAAATGATTGGCAGTTTGACTTAATAATGAACTTCTGCAATAAATATTATTGGAAATTGAGGTGTAACGATATGATTTTTATTACGTACTTATAAGTAGGATTTTACTGGGAAAATTTGTTTTACGTAACGCAACCTATTGCAACAACAGCAATACAAGTGCCAAATTATTAAAGTCACTTAGTAAGAAAACCATACCCAACAACGAAAAACGACAGCAAATTTGGCGAGTACCTATTAGTTCGAATATAACAGGGAAAAATCAGCATAGCCCTTGTGCGTATATTTCATAAAATATGAAAATAAGTTGACGTAAGACGTTATACTATGAAATTTGCAAAAGCAATGCCATACATTTACCACTTCACGATACCTTATGTATATTTTTTCAAAATTAATCATCAAACAAAATATGACATTAAAATTTGTTCTTCATACATCCATCAAAATATGCCGTTAAAATTTGTTCGTCATGTAATTATAACAATATGCGTTATTCCTTACACATATAAATATATTTTGTTTCATTCATAGACGCATCAAAATATGTCATTTACAAATTTTTTGTATAATTTTAACTGCTAACCATTTACATATTTAACTTTTATATATTTTTCACATTGAACCATTGGAATATATCTTTACGTATTTTTTAAAACGATGAACGATTAAAATATCCCATCTGAAATATTTCATATTTTGTAACATGAAAATATCTCCCTTGGATTCTTGGTATTGGTGGCAAAAACTTTCTTCATAGAGTTTTTATTTTAATCAGTAAAATATGGGAAAAACGCTTTTTTTCGTGCCGGACGATTTTATTTTTCGATTGATTTTGCTGATGAACGAACATAACCTGTCTGTCATACCGTTTGACCTATATGCCAAATTTCAAGTGCTGCGATCAATTCGCTTTTGACTTATCGTGCTTACGGCAGTCCGGTAGTAGGAGCTAAAATAAGACCCACAGGGGGTTTAAATAAGGCTCCCATGAGGGTAATATTTAAGCCCCCTGGGGGTATTATATAGACCCCTAGCAAAAAAAAATTAAAAAATTTAACATTACGGCTTATGGGAGAAAATCAAAATAAATTTAGGCACAAAGAGTGTGAAGCGATCACATCGTTATTCTTTCATTTTATTAAACTACAAAATATTTAGGATTTTTTAACCGCTGAGTTATGAATTTTAAAAGTCAAATTTTCATATTTTTGCATTTGGCATAGTCACGCATATAGCATTATGACAGGGTTATATTTTTTATAGCATTAGCATTTTTTCTTGTCATTCTGTGAAAATATCATGTAATTTCGGTAATTTATTTTGCGCAAAAAATAATTATTTGTTAAAAACTATACTCCAAGGAGCCAAATTAAAAGCCTCCGGGGTATAAATTAGCTCCAGTTAGAAAATAAAACTCTTAAGGCTTAATATGGTGTGACTTATTTTTTAAAATTATGCACACATTTCCCGTTTGACGCATGTTTAAAAACAATTTGTTATTTAGATTCCTAGCTAGGGGTTTAAATAAAACCCCAGGGGGTCTAAATAAGACCCCCAAAGGGCTTAAATAAGATCCCCAAAGGGCTTAAATAAGACCCCCCAAGGGCTTAAATAAGACCCCCAGTTAGGGGTCTAAGTCAGACCCCCTAGGGGTCTAAATAAGGTCCCTAGTACTATAATGAACGGACCGCTTATTATACGTATAATGTGGAACCTAGCCATTCCCTAAAACATTAGCATGGGTCTACGTGAGAAAAATATGATGCAGACTAGGCCTATGGTGCAGGGAAATAAACAATACAAACTTTTAGATGCGTAATAAATCCTCTTACATTTAGCTTAAAATATTCGAATCAAAAAACGGGTAGAAATACATACAAACGTCAAAACGTAGCTTATAAATAACTCAATCGCAATTTTCGCTCTACGCTTTGAATTTAATTGACTTCAATATAACTTCCCTAATGCACTGAGCGGTACAGAGTACAATCAAAATTGAAAACAAAACCAAAACTGATTTGATATCTTCAATACTGCCTTGATTAAAGTCATCTCCACTATTGCTTTCCAGACTATTTTGTAGTGTACCTGAACTATACAAACCAGAAACTGCTTGAGAAGCGGCAGTAAAAAAGTTCCATGACTTATTAAAATTACCAATTTCATTCCATTTTTTCATTACGTTCAGTTGGAGTTCTATATCCAAATAATATACTTGTAAAGAGAGAATGCCTGACTCCGCAAGACATGCAATACTATCCTGAACCCTAGGAATTAAAAATGAATCGGGAAATCCACCCCACAACGAAACAGTTACAAAACGAGGTGGCTCATTATTTTCAAAACGCATCAATTTGTTGTGTCCAAAAAGTGTTAATACCGGTCTCACAAAAAACATATCAAATGATTTAAGGAAATCTGCCATAGGACTTTTAGTATACAATAGGGCAAAACGCTTGCACCACACTTTGCATGCGGTTACATCAAATACTTCGTTACTCTCACCACATTTCCAATCATTTGGATAAACAGTTGACTGCAGCAAACTGATAAGGCTGTATTCAATACCTGCTCTATTAATAGGTTGTAATTCCCACAGCTGTTCTGAAAATTTCTGAAACCAGCTGCTAAATTTGGATATATTATAAGTATGCAGCAGTGACTTAAGGACCGCTAGATGTCTAACTGTTACATGGTCTCCTACAAATGATATACTGCTATTTAGAAGGTCTTTTAAGGATGTTGGGATTTCCGTCGGGTCCTTGTCCCTAGTCATGTACGTGTACATTGTCGCAGTGTACACATTACGAAGAACAATACTGAAATATAGCCACATCATTAGTACATAAAAAGTGTGCCTGCTTCTTAGTATCCCTCCGTCATCTGCCTGTTCCAGCAATGTTGAAAAGAGCCAAAAAATATTTGAACTTATGGATTTCCCTACAAATTTAAAATATACTGAGATTCCAAACAGGGAAAATAAAACCCCGAGCCATTCAGCTGATGAAAAAGGGGACAGAAGTGAAAGCATATCAAGTTCCTTTTCAGATTTCAGCACATTACGGCGCCAAGTAAGAACCGTAAACTTAACACCGGCAAATTGTGCCCCGTATGGAAAAAACCACTCTACGAATGGAGTGACTTGGTAAACCTGATAAATTTGAGAGATTCCCCTTTCACAATTGTATCTTCCGGAGCAGTTGTACAACTCCAGGAGAAGTGAACCAATACACGATTCTAATTCTATTTTCCATTGTATTCTGTGCTGTCTTCGCTGAAATGGACATACTGTTTGTGGTTCATGACGTTGTTTTTCATAATCATTAATAATTAAGCCGACGGGCATGATAGATTCTTCGTAGGTTTTAGAAAGCCATGAGTTTGAAAAAAGTTCCAGAGAAAAATTAATATTTAAACGGACCAGTGGAACTTCAAAAAGGAATATTTCCTTAGATGTCCTTGCTGATGTTTTGCGATTCCACATAGTGACACACATAGGACATAGAAAGAATACTTCGAAGTTATTCTCCCGCAGAAATAGTACTATTGACCTAGACATTTGAATCCTTTGGTCAACCAAGGTGGACGTTACCCCCAAAACACTTTTATGAAAGTTTGCTGGAAGAATTACAAATTCTGGCTCTACAATATTTTTGTATCGGTAGTCCCTCGGTAAGTTGTAGTATCGACTTGTATCTCTGTATACGCTCTTTAGTTGAACAATACAAGAAAATCTGTGTTTGGCAGGTAAAAGCAAGTGTGGAGAATATGCAGATAACTCTTCATAGTCAATTTGTCCCCATTTCAGTCGTGTTTTCTCATGAGTTCCAAATATTTTATCAGATCCATTGAAAATAAATGTAGTTTGAATTGTAACACAGTGACATCTTGCTTCACAGCTGTGCAAGAAACTGTCATGAAGTTCTAGCCACTGGTTTATAAGCTTTTTGAAAAGTGAATCAGGCATGAATCTGCGAACATGTTAAACAATTTTTCATACCGATAAAAACCGTTAGGTTTTTGCATGTTAGTCAGAATTTCCATTTCGTTTTTAGGAAATGCTGTGGTAGTAGTAATTATGCATACGAAACTCTGAAATAATTGCAAAACTTTGTTTTTCATTTCTAAATTATTGTGTAAACTGCTATGTATTTTTAGTATTCCCGGTATTTTCTGTTGACCGTTAAAAACAAAAGATCAGTAGGAGTAATTTGGCGCTGGAGATTCCTTCGCAATATTTTTAAGCTTAAATATGTCGACAATTTTGGTGTAAGTTTGCATATAGTTTTTTTTCAAATTATCTGCTTATTAAATCAGACATTTTAGTTTTATTGAGTTGCAAGAGGCTGTTGGAATAGTTATAGTTGTTTACTAATTTTTGATGCTCACAAGACTTTATAGCTGATTGTCAAGTCCTAGCTCAATTGAAAAATTAAAATATTAGTTTAATTAAGCCCACATCTAGACGAAAATTAAACCATCTAGCAAAACATGTTGGCTATCCCGCTGGCAAGAATATTGTAACATTTGGGTTGGTATTGAATCCAATTAAATTTGGAGTATCAGTAGACATAATTTACTACACACTCGCAAATTAGACACCAAATACATTCAAGTATCCTTTTACCCTAATCATATCGTTTGCTATTAGTTAAAACGGTGAGAATACCTCCATCAACTAACTATTCATATTTTCAATATTTGTCCTCGTTAACTCTTCATTGTAGTTGAATAAAGCTTGTTGTATTCGTCACTCTCAAGATTGTCATGAAGCGACAAAAATTAATGATTTCAAATTAAAAGGTTACAACTTGTTTGTTTGGAATAAGTTGTAGATTAGTCCCTGGTTTAAAATTCTCTTTAGAAAATATAGTGATATATTGAATCGAACGCTGTAAAACATTAACAATCAATATAGCGGGGAAACATTTGGGGGACGTATTTAACACAAAGTATCAGCTAAGAAAAAAACCGAATGAATAATGGTGTAGTTGAATACAGTAGTAAAACGATCAAAGTAAGTTCCCACAAAACCGCCATTTTTTATTTTCATTTCAATATACTAATTATGTGATTTTATGGAGTACATAATCTACCAATTCGTATGTTAGGTACACCAACCA
>JAHZNG010004189.1:0-11059 GCA_027744375.1 Orchesellides sinensis | reverse complement strand
TAATACAGCAAGGTTTAATCATTAGTAATCAATCATGTCTGAATTTGTGTTTCACATACAAATACAAATCAGTCAGTGCAAATTACATTTTTAGTTCGCACAGCAGAACCTTGTAGTTCGAAACTGTTGACTTATGTACATTACGCATTTGTACTTAGATAAGTATTAGGTGTATATGTCTGTAAAATGTATACACATACATATGTACTAAAAGCATCTGATGCAATCTTGAAATTCACTGATGACTTAGAATTTTTTCCAACAACCAGTCTTCTGCTAATGGCAAAGCATGATTACAAAACTCATGCTGACCGCATTCCTCAGTTAGGTGTTTAAGGTTACATCGTATTGAGCCAAAGACCCTAAATAAAAAGTAGGTAAAATATCGCCAGTAGATGGTAGTATGTATGCTTACTCAAATATTATTGTTTGTGTGTGCATACATTTATGTAGCCATAAATTAGTCACTTTGATTGCGCAGTTATAAAATAAAATGCTTTCATTACCACTTGGTACTTTTCTCCGGTTTTCGCTCTACATTGCATTTCATATTGCCTACTGCCAAAAAACTGCTTTAAATATAAGATGAATGGAACAACAGCATTTATTAATAACCACAGTTAGCCACACATATTTTGTAATCCGATTTGAAGGTCAAATACAGCAAAATGCGTTAATCTGTAAGATATTTTCAAATGGAATATTAGCAACTTGCCAAAAGGGTTGATTTGATGGAACCTTTGAGCCCTGTTTAGTTGAATACACTGGCTGATTGCCACATTTACTTTTACTTTAATACCAGGCAAAATGTCAATGACATATTATGCTGACAGACAAACAATTCAGGTGAAAGTATTAACTACTCTAGAACAAGGAAAGGGAGCCCCGTTACACATCAGAATCACAACTTGAGAGTCTAGAGTTTCAACAAAAAGCTATCCGATACGTAGTGACACATACGGAAACCATGAGAAAATATGCTGAAACAGGATCTTAGGTTGAAATAGTCAAAACGGCACATTTGCTCTGCTCCGCATACCGTGTCAGGCAAGCAGAGTGAGCGAACACGCGTCGTTTCATTCTTTTCTTCTTCTTCTCTCTCTCTCTCATTCACTCACTCACTCGCTCTTTTCTCTCCACATCTCTCTTCCACTTGTTCAACTCTTTTCTTTTTCTCTGCCACCGTTACACAACTTGGTGTGTGTGCAATTTTGTCCCAAGAAAAGCAGTTCTTTTTGTGTAAGCCAAAGTCAAGTTTTTTGGCTATTCAACAGGAAAAATGACGGTGTGAAATGAACAGGGGAAAAAATAAACATTTTGGAAAAACTGTTGTAAATAAATTTTTGGAAAAGTTCACAATTGGGAATCACACAAAGTTCTGGTTTTGTTGTACAAAGAAGTAATAAATAATTTGGAACAATTACAGTACTTTCTTTGAATTGATATTACTTTTGAAATACATTTAATATCGAGTTCTTCATAAGCTCTGACGTCGTCACCAGGCGGCTTTCTCCCTCATCGTTACCATCATCGTCTTCCTTGTCATGTTTGACTTATTACTTCAATTGTGAAGCAAAGCGAATACCTAGAAACTATACGGGTGTACAGGGAAGGTGACATAAAAGTGATATTATTCTTGGAAGGGAAAGCTAAATTCTTATCCCTAACTTTTTGTACAACTGCAAATAAAAAACAGCTTCCTTTCTTTGAAGCAAAATAGACGACATCGTGTTTAAAAATTATAAAAAGCGCAAAGCTCACATTATGCATAAAAATCATATTAAATTCACTTGTTTCCCAACTTACGCGTAGAAAAGAAAGGGAAATTTATTGCAACGTGTCATAAAGAAATGGTACTCCAATCCCCAAGTCACATGAATGGACTACTGATATCCATGTAAAAATACATGACAAAATAAGGAACAAACCAAAAGTTTCGAGTGTTTACGATCCTCATCTCATATCTCCCCTTTTTTTGTACATGGAAAGTATAGTGCTTCGCTTAGAGCAGTGCAATTAATAAAAAAAAGAAGAAGAATCCAAACAGCAAAATCTTTCATTTTCATGCATTAACTAGAAACTAGACACGTCAAAGGGATATAATGAGGAGGAAAAGCCTATTAGTAAAAATACACATCTCTACATTTTTGTTTTTCTTTTGGCAAGGACAACTCAGTCCCAGTCCTGTGTTTGAACAAGAGAACAACAAGTTTCTCCAGAGATCCTGCTGAATTCTGGGAGTACAAAAGGATGAATTAAAATGACATAAGAGAAAAACGGAACCATAGTAAATGTGACTGTGCTTTCACATTGTACTACTAACAGAAACATACATACACCCACACAGGGAAAATCCTGTACTATTTTTTATCTCAAAATAATCATACATAGAAAGAAGCTTGGAAATATATTGTGTTCGTATAAAAGAAAGAAAGAAGATTGGAAGGAAAGTGGCAGTTTCATGTGTGTAATACAGTTAAGTATGTGTGGAGAAGATGAAACTAATTTTTTCGTTTGTCCTGGAGAGAATAACTGGAAATGGGTATAAATACTCTAGTATTTTTTGCTGAATAGTTGCATCAATAAAATAGCTTGAATTTCTTTTTCTACAGGAAACTTTGCGGAATTAGTATTGTTATCGTTACAACTTTGTGCTGAATGCGTTTTGTGCTTGTGTGTATATAAATTGTATAAGTGGTTGTGTGTGAGAGTGTGCTTTTATACATACATGGTATAATATACATATGCATAGGACTATTCGATTTATCAAAGAAAACCGGAAGAACCACATGCAAAGAGAGAAGTCTAAATTTATTTGTTGGCAAAGTTAAACTTACATTGTGGTAAATTAAAAAACTTTGTTTTTGTGGGAAAGCATTTTAGGAAATTGTTGCGTTGGCGTAGGAATTTGTTGAATAAAGTGTTTTTTTCTCGTGTTATATAATTTTCCTATGTATTAAAATACAGATTTTTTATACATGCGTACGCACTAGTAGAGACACATGTTGAAGAGAAAGGAAAGTAACCATTTTTAAAGAGAAATTGAAACAAATGTGAGTTTGTTGATAAATACACAGTCAGTCAGTAGCAAATGCCACATAATATTGGTACAAAGTAAAGAGAAGTTGTTTCAGTTTGGGTAAAAAAAAATACATGCATTTTTTATTCATTGCCTTTATCCAACCATAGTCTTTGTTTACACTAGTCGCTAGAGAAAGGAGAAGAGAAAGGAAATCAAAGTTTTTTTTCTGCCCTTTTGTTTTTCTTTTTTAACTGTCAGCTACAAATATATAGAGAAAGGGCAGAAAAACTTGTGTGGAGACAGATGCTGCCACAAAGATATTTTTTGTGAAGCCAAAGAACAAAAAAATCATTCTAGAGAGGCGAGGTAAACTTTAAAAAGGCTTACGAGTTCTCCTCCCGTTTAAACAAATATACTTGTTGAGAGACTTTCGTCATTGTCGTGGTCCTCCTCCTGTTGAGAAATATTTTTTCTCTCGTATGCATGCATAAATACGTCATCTAACAATAATAACTCTGGTAAAAGTTTAGAGAAGGCTTGAGGAAAGAAAACTAAAAAAGTTGAGTAGAGATTTTGGGTTTGATGCAAAATTTGAGGCAGGAGAGTAAATTTTTTGGAATGAGTTGAGTTGTAAAAGGGAAAATGTTCACGGAAAAAATTGGTCTACGGTTGTTGGTCAGCCTTTTAGCTTCGTATCAGAGTTATCATTAAAATACAATATACTCATGTTTGTCCCCATTTGCTCTCTTGGATTTTGAAACAGGTTTTCTTATAAGGAAACAATAACACAAAGTACATTTGTTCGAAATAAAGTGAATGCACATGAAAGGATAATTTTTTGCACAAAAAAGGGATACACAACTGTTTGGTGCATTTGTCTGCAAAAAATGTTATTTTAAAAGGGAAAATATTTCTGAATAGCAAACGTCAGGTAAATTACACTGCAGTTTTGTAAGGGATTCAAAGAGAACGGGGGTTTGCTATACTGGTATAGTGTAGTGTTATTGGAGGGACACGTAATGGATCTGAAGGAAATTGGTGCTCGCTCTACGTGCCAACCGCAGACAAAAAGTAACTGATCCAATTTACTTGCAACATTTCATTCAGGAAGAAGTCAGTGGCCCACTCTATCCTCTTTATTTATGTAAACGTGTATTGACTGGTCACTTTGTTGGAAGTAGACACTTTTTCAAGTTTTTGTGGAGGAATGACAGACAACATTATATGTTTCAGATGCGTCATTCACGGTTAATTGGTTTATACATATCCAAAATATAAAGAGTATTGCATCAAGAGAAAGTACAGCCGACAATCGGCAACAAAGTTTTATTTTCCAGACAGCGCTGCAAAATAGAGGGAGAAAGTCAATAGCCGAAGCCTCAGCATCGGATCAACGCTTCAACTGGTGGAAACGTATGAGGCTCAAGGCTGGTTTTAAACAAAGTATGTAAATTTTCTTTTATTCTTATTTGATGTTTTATAATATTTAATATTTATTGCTTGGAATAAGTAAAGTTATAAAGATCAATTTCATCCATTTACTTTAAATAAGAGTAAAACGGGCTATATCTACGAGCGACATGTAAATCTTTAAAAGTAGGTATTTTTACAGTGTATTTGACATTAGTCAAGCTAAAAAGGAAAGAAGTGAAAAAGTGATTTTAGTTCTTTCTGACTTTTATTAGCATTCTCTGTGTCATACTTCCATTTATTTTCTCAGCACAAAAAGATAATGTCTGGAGAAGGGCAGAAAAAGGTGAGAGGGTCTCGCAATAACGTGAGCTCTCTGAACCAAGATCCCCGTTCGAGACGGGATACTAAATTTCACACAATGTGCTTTCTTGTACGAAAACTCTATTGAAATCAATAGTCAAAATCTACTATTTGGAGTAGTAAATGATAAAGGATTAGAAAAGATTTGCTACACTCAAAGGCTTTCCCAACCAAAGCAAGCTTAAGCACCAATACCCATCATCATTTACAAGGACAATATTTTTGCTGAGGTGCTCCAACTCAGCCCTTGTAAAAACAGATTGCTCTTTTGGCTATTATATATTCCATTCCGGAGTCAAATTAGTCCTCTTTTCTTTCTACACGATATAATATCCTACTTGTGTCATCAAGAGTCCCCCGTTATAACTTAAAATCTATGATGAGAACTTGTATAAGTGGATCAATTAGAAAATTCTTGAGATTCTTCTGAGAGCGTCAATAAAAACACCACGAGGAGAAATGGCTTGCCCGGAATTTTCTACGAGTTTGCAATAAAAACCACTTGTGCACTTTCTATAATCACTTTTTGGAGAGGAGGAGGAGGAGATCCATAATTCGTCTAAAATTAGTTTTCCTTTCGTAAAGCAAATAGGTGTTGGTATATATTTTTAATATTATATACCCTTTTGTATACCATTTAAACTCTACATGGCAAAATAAACACATGGCAATGTGTACATAACATAATACTGTATCATACAGGAAAGAAACATGTTTGAACATGCTAACCGGAAATGAAGTTAAAACTTAGTTTTACTTACTTTCTTTATCAACTTAACTTTTTTAACTTTTTTACTCTAGCTTTCCCAGGAAGCCACTTTCATACCATGTATGCATACATATCCATGGAAAAAATGTGAGTAAAAAAGTACATATTCAATTTAGATAATTACAACCAAACCACTATAAATACCTACCTGGAAACACTCCTTAATGCTATTGTGACTAGATGTAATTTCTAATTTGTCAAATTTTCACTTTCACTTTTTTGCACCAGGTCTAAATACTTACATAAAGTTATTATGTACACTTCAAAATCAATTTACTCTGTTTAAGCGAAAGTCAGCAAAAAACCGTCTCTCACACACACTTATTTTTTATACAAACATAACATGCCATCTAACCCTTTCGTTTTTTTATATTCCTTGTTTTTTTCAAGACTAAGAATGAAAATACATGCAAATTTTATTCTCATATTAATGGAGTCTCAAGAAAGGCAGAGGAAAACGGCTTAAGGAATAGAAATTATTTTTTTACTTGAGCCATGACGCTGTGTACTTCATTTCCAGCCGTCACGTGTGCATTCTTCCTTATTCCATGAGATATACCTTTTACACTGCAACCCAGCATAAGGCCTACTTATACACGCCAGACTTTTCTGCTTTCTCCTCAGGAAAACACTAATTTGCTACGATGAGAACAAGAAACTAGCTGGTCTTTTGTGTTTGGAGAGATACAACATGGTCTCTTGGCTCATCTCCTTTCTTCCTTCGTAAATACGTATATACTACTCCTCCTCCACATGTTTCCTTCCACATGATATGAGAGAAAGAGGCTTCTTGATCATCAATCATAATCATGTTCATCATCATCATCATCATCATCATCATTCCATAGTATCCTTCTAGTCATCACCGGATATAGATATATATTCTCTTGTGCATTTGTTACATACACAGATGGAAAAAAGTACGCAAATTTTTTGTTCTCTTTCTCTCTCCCTCTGTGGACTATCTACTTCATAATATGATTGCACGCCTCCCCATACAATCATCATCACCACACACGAAGTTTTACTTGATTCAGTCACTTTCTCTCACAAGCCTTATTTTTCTTAGGTTTCATGTGTCGTCGCTATTATTCGTATAAAAGTAAGTCAAAGCATGTTGGAACATACTAAACATCTAATTATCAGAAGACCAAGTCAGAATTTTTTTATTTGGCTTACTTGTTTCTCTTGTTGGAGTTTATCTATAAATTTTATATATCCCGTTTCAATACTACAAACTTGATTTATGTCATTTCCCTTAATATTTGATATTTATTTGTAAACCATCGCCAGGTGGTATAAGTTCGGTATGTTTGCAATAATAATTACATGATATGGCTTTGTCATCTAATGTTTGCATTCATAAAGCATTTTATATATTGCAATTTGCATTAGTACGAACTCTTTTTAAAATCTGCACTCATTTAAAAATCATTGAATCCTTCAATCCACATCAGTATACTGTTTGGTTTAAGCTATTTGAAATCTGTTTTTTAAATTCCAAGAAAATTCACTTTTCCCAACTCCGTTCCACACCATATAAAAGTTACACACTCATTTAAATTAGCAAATAGTGTAACAACCTATTATCTGAATATGAGTTATGATAAAGGCAATGTACAGGCATATTCATGAGTACATGAATGTATAATGATGATGATTATGATGATGTGTGTTAAGCAAAATTATATTTTGAAGGAAGCAACTCAAGTCGTAAAAAACATAGCTATCAGCATAACAGAGAAACAGATGCATCCAACATGCACTCACACACAAGCAATAAGACAAGCCAACTCGCAATTTTTTTGTAGCTTGGCCATCACCGTAATAAAAGTGCAGAGCATGTAACTCTGGATAGGTTACCTAGATACGTACTAAATAAATGGAGAATAGTTGGGACACACTACTGCAATTTACTATTATCGTATTATTGCATACATGTTAAACCTAGTGTGAATGTGAAAGTGGTCGGGATAATGTTCACAAAGATATATTTTATATGGAAAGAGTGAACATCATGATCATTTTCTTGAACAGGAGGACACATGTAAAGTGTGCTCTCACTCTCACAAACCAGCCGTATTTTTTAGCATTTTATTACTTTTTCCCGTGTCTCATCCAATCCAAGTATGTCTGGGTGTGTGTCGTAAAACACAAATATGGGAAAATGTTAAAGTGTCATGCGTACTTGACATTTTAGGGGTCGTATATTGTCTGTGCGTGGGTCTCTCTCCTTCTCTATCTAAAAGTCAACTTTTGTTGTTTGGACATCTTCATCTAATATATAACTACTGTACAAAAGCTTATGTTTTTATTTTAAAGTCAGACCAAGGTGGATCCCACTACAACCGGAAATGTACATAAGGCTTTGTTTAAAGGAATAATCGTAAATTAAAAACTACTGTCTTGAGTCTCTTCCATCATGGCTCATCTCTTGCGCTTTCATTTCACACGTATGTCTCAAATCTTACCCTGAGGATGTTTCAGATTATTTTCTGAAAAACTGAAGAAAAATAAAGATAGAATACAATAGCATCAAAAAATAAATGTGTACGTGATAGTCAAATCAAGTTGAGTGGTTGCCAATTGTCAAGTAGAAGACTTACTTGAAATAATAAACATAGCTTACCTAAAATTATTTAGCATTATTGTGTGCAACGTTTCACCTTTCCCAAATAAAAAGCATATTTTATAGAATGCAGGTAGAACAAGACAAAAGATATGTCCTGCTTTGTTTTACTACATTTCTTTTCTATTCTACAAAAGGATTATTTTTATGGAAGAGTCCATTAACAATATTACTTTTTTGGTATTGCTGACCATTTACAAAAAGTCAGAATTACTTCTCATGACACATTTGTTTGAGACAAGTGGACAACGTCAGTAACCATTTAGAAAATTGAATGAAAACGAAGAGGATTAAAATCCAGTCATAGTAATGTCAACTTGAGTGTTGTTTACTGACTAAAAATACCGTAATATATGTCCCACACTTCAATGTGCCCCTTGCCATAATAAAAATATACAATTTATGCTTGAAAAGCCAAAAAAATGCGTGTGTGAAAGGAAATGAGACTTCCTTTCTAAAACAATTTTTCCCACAACCTTGTTAAACAATTTCTCACAGCTTAACACCTTTTCATACATCCTTTTTTCCATTCTCAAACTTATTCTTGACTACATTTTCTTACTTCTGTAAACTTTTTTTCTCTCTTGTCCCTTCTATACTGAATACTACATAGCACTCAATAAAAAAGTTGATGTTTGGGAAAGGAAGTGTGAAAGAGGAAGGAAGAGAGATGATTTTGGTAAAAAAATATGTGCTCGCTCCTCACTCACTCTCTTTCTTGAGCAACGTGATCTATTTAGCTTGAAATAGAATCTAGCAATATTATATCCGCCTCAAAATAATGGGGAAACTCTCTGCTCACTCTAAGTAAAGTTTATGCTTTATCCCTTTTCTGTATACATGCCTTCCAGAAAAAATAAACTTGTTATCCATATTCATAATATAATATGAGAGTACACATAGGTTAACAGTTTCCTTCTTTCGGAATATATGATGATGATGATTATATGAAAAGGAAGGAAAATAAAAGTGGAGCTTTTTTTATGTGCTCCTTATGCCTTATGCAAAATAACGTAGTTTTGCTTTTGCCTTATGGCTTCACATGAATCCGTGCATGCATATGCCTCTCTCAATAATTTCCCCATGGTTGACTTTTATCCAATATATGCTCTAACTCTCAGTTAGTAGTTTGTTACGACAGCTTATGTACGTATATAATGGGACGGTATAATGTTAGGCAGACCATAAAAGAAAGTTTCTGACTTGAACCGTTTAGCAGGACGGGAAAAAGAAGTGATTTAATCACGTTGATGAAGATGGAATGTGTAAAGGAACAATATGAGAATGGATTTTGGGACAGGATTTTCATGCCAATATCGTCAACATCATAGTCATCATCGTCACAAATATCCTCTTCACAAAATAATCACATTATTATCAGTTTACGGTTGTGTTAGCCGTATAACATGTTACTTGAGTAGGTATATGGAAACAATAGGGTAGTACTGATTTTTATAGGTATTGTTGCGAAACCAGTATGTAGTAATATTAAATCAATACTATCACGCGCTATTTATTTACTATATAAATAGGCTCCCTAACGAAAGTCGCAAGCAATATAAAGCCAGAATGGAGCTGACAGGAGCAAGAAAGAATAAGCAAGCTCCCTTGAGCTTCCCTTCCTTCGTCATCCCTATCTTTTTCTTCACAAGAATAAGTTTTTCCACCAAAAAGTAGTAATAAAAGGAGCAAAGAAAGTTTTGTCTTTGTGTCTATTTGCCGGCTGATAGGAGGACATAAAGACTAGAAAAAGAACCTGCTATTGGAAGTATACGTCAGATACTACTACTTTTTTATGCCCTCACTGAAAAATATTATCCATAGGCATTTCCTTCTTGTATGTAGATATAATCACAGTCACAATAATATAAGACACAATAGCTATCCCCAAGAACGACCAAGTATTGAAGTGAAGATGTGTTTGATAATAGCAGTGTTTTAAATTGAAGATCACAAGCTAAACAGGAAGGGACAGTGAGATGTGAGCAGGTAAACAATACACATCAAACAGATAAAATTTTGTCTGGGACCCTCTGAAAGAATCTGTAGCTCGTAGTTTTTTCATACTAAAGATACACACGGATATAAAAAGAAAAAGATAATATCTATTTTCCAATACCACATTGTGCCCTATAATGTGGATCCATTTCTTGGCTGCCTGGTGCCCGTCGTTGTATCCATTTGTTGTAAAGTAAAAGCAAAAAAGAAGAAAGATGCATTTTGAAATTTGTATTCCTGAAGCATTTTCACGTTGATGGTGGGGTATGCACCATAGATTTCACCCACCACTAGAAAAAGTTGAGGATAGAAGTACCTGGTTCTGATTACTTTTCTTTTTACCTGCTCCCTCCCTCACTTAGCTCGCCATCACGACCAGAACCATGATAATATGATATCGTCGTGTTGTGTCTGCCTTACTGGATATTTTCTTATTCTGGGTGCATGTACGGTTGCATGCACCCACTGCACGCAAGCAAGCAATTGGTTTTTTGGGTAGTAAGGTATGGTGTATTGTGTTACATAAAAGAAAAAAGAAAATTAGTTTTTCTTTAAAGAAAGGGATGAAACGATGCAAACAAAATGGTACAACGTTCAAACTTATACTAGGTATAATAGTAAGGGAAAAAGCATTGTGTGTCTTTCGCAAAAATATACTCACTCAGTCACTTTGATCCCTTAAACAGCTATAAAGACATTTTGTATAGGAATGGAATGTTGGATAGGGTATTACCCGCGAAGAGTACCCAAAATATACAGGTACGCTGTAAGAGCTACTCTGCATTCATAATGTGTATGCACACACGTGGCTTTCCCCTCTCTCTCAGAATTAAGTTACAATTCAATTCAAGAGAGAAAGCGACAGGAA
>JAHZNG010004188.1:0-28345 GCA_027744375.1 Orchesellides sinensis | reverse complement strand
TGCTCAGTGGTGAGTTGGAAATAGATAAAGGTAAAAACAAAGCATCAAAAAGAGAGATGTATATTTTAATCGTGATTTATTTGTTTGATTGTTTTGTAGGAGGACAGGTACTTCCGAAAAGAATGCGTTAAAATTATAAAACTTCATTAAATAGTTTTAATTGTTTTCTTGTAATTATGTTTTCCAACAGCGTCAGCGAATCGCCATCGCGAGAGCGTTAATGAAAAATCCTAAGTTACTTCTATTTGATGAGGCAACAAGGTTTGATATTTATAATTTTAAATGATAAGTTTTGTCATTTTTTGGCACTGCTGAATTTAAACAATGATCTTTTACACTTGTCATGCTGGTAAAATTAGCTATCTATTCAGTCCCTGGTTCGGTACTCCAAATTTCCGACTTAGTTTTAGTAATGGCGATTTGGTGTTTTTCTCGTAGATAAAATTGCGGTCCTAAATGACGGAAAGATTGCAGAAGTTGGTGCTTATCATGAACTTATGACTATTCAAGATGGAATGTTTCGTCGTTTGGTGGAAAAGCAGACAATTCAACAATAAATTAACATTTATCTATGCAAATGTAGTATTTGTAGGGAAGAACTTTTGAAGTCCAAAGACAAACAAGACTTGTGTATTTAATTTGCTTCGTAGCTTTAAATATTCCAGTGATATTCCATTTTAGAAATTTATTGTTTATAACCAATAAAACAGATATAACAATAATGTTGTAAAATGCCTAGTAATATAATCATTCTTACTTCGCAGTTGTAAAAATTAAAATGCTAAATTTTGCTTTAATTTTTACCTGTCGCTAAATCGGTATCTATATTCGACTATGAGTGTAAGTGACTTGAAATCTTACGTATTTGGTCTCCGTTTGGTCCTGAGATTTATTACGCTCCGTCATTTTTGCTTCTTTCGTTTCAAGTCTTTAGGTATTGTGTGACGCATAGTTCGTCGTGAAAACTATGTACGCATTTATCTACGGATAAATCTTTTTTTAAAGGATAGAGTAAGGAGAACTCAACTTTCACTCAAGAACCAGCGTGGCTAGCTTGCTGACCTACTCTCTCCCACTTTCACTGGCTACTAAGATTCTTGGTAGCTTTATAAGTTCAATTATTATTTACGTAATGACTTTTGAACTTAAAGTCGATTCATCATGCAAATTATGAGGTTGGCGTGTTGATAACTACG
Organism: Orchesellides sinensis; assembly: GCA_027744375.1. NCBI lineage: Eukaryota > Metazoa > Arthropoda > Collembola > Entomobryomorpha > Orchesellidae > Orchesellides > Orchesellides sinensis. Next base: position 27,149 of record JAHZNG010004188.1, on the reverse strand, counting down.
TAGTATGTTCACTCGGGGACATGGGTTCATTACATATGTACCATACATATTTACTTTTATTCCTAAATAATTGTTTGTAAGTTACAAGAAATGCGTTCTTACAATATACTGAGTACTTACTCACTTCCTTGCCCAAATTCATCTGGCGTGAGTGTTTCTTTGTTCCGTTATCGGCATATAATCCACGGGGTACAAATCTTTGTTCCTTTTTAGTATGCTCATATAGCTATATGCCTCCTTTAATCCAAGTTATAATTTAGATTTTAGATCTAACTTCAGGATATATATGTATAAATACATCATTAGGTTAAATTTTATAATGTATACAACCACAAGCTTTGATACGAACAAGTTACTTCAACTGAATCCGTACATTGACATGTTCTATAAAGCTCTTTGATTTAAGGATTGGGGCGTATTCATTACCTACAGTGTGTGGGCGATCTTAATAACTATGTACACCTGTTAAAACGAGGTCACCAGTACATGTCATACTGCTCCAGTTATCCTTATAGCCTAGTTTTATATGGCATGAATTTGTTTTTTAAGTGTTTCCATACATTGTATGACATACAGTTGGTTAAATACGCTTTACAAAGGATTTACCTATGTGAAAAAATACGCCGATCCCTTGCATGAAATTACAAAATTAGTAATACAATACGTTTTGGTTAAAGCAAGTTGGAAAATAATGGTGTAAAAGGAAAGAAGCAGGAAGGAAAAGAATATTTATTTCCTGCATCGGTTCTTGCTTCCGCAAAAGAATATCTGCTTTTCCTTCAGGTTATGCTGACTTTCATTTAATAATACGCCATAACAAGACATGTATGTATTTGGTGGCTGCTGAGGGTCTCATATCTACAAAACACTAGCTGGGCAGAAGACAAATACATAAGTTTAGAATGAAACTGTAATGTTAAAACTTATGTATTTACTCTGCTTATGTTCATGAATAAAATTTCAAATCGCATGCATTATTAATAGTGAATGCAATGATAATGATGAATAAATATGCAGCAACACGTTTTCTCGTCTGAGTCTGAAGTGAACATTGAATAAGAGTGAAAGTTGAAGTAAGTCCTTTAGCAACTTTTTCTATGCATTTATGAGCATTATTGTGGCTACTTGAACACGTTTATGTAGATATTTACCCTCACAGTTGCAATAGGACTTGTTTCACCTCAGTTTGTCCATATCAAAATTTTAGTACAAATAAATGCATTGGATAAACAGTACTTTCATAACTTCAGTCATTGCTGTTCAGAGTTCAGAACAAAGTTCTGTCTGATAAACTGCATAAAATAAACAATTTCCTATTCTTGCAACAAACAGACGAGGTACTAGTACTGCAAATAGTACCAGCCTAAAATGCATGTTTTATTTAATTAGTTAGTAATGCACTTAGACATGATATCCTATATGCATTAATATTACATTACATAATATGTCGCTTACTTTGAATGGTTAAATAAAAAATGTATTTTTAAGCTAATGCCTTTCATGTCATTTTCACTCTCAATATTGTGGCAATGAAGATTCTAAGAAGAGTACGGAAGATAATGTCAGTCAACGAAGAGTAATTGACACAGGCAATCGATTCGACTGCCATGAATGCATTTAGGATAAACCTTGAAAGGCCACAGTTATTGTGGAACATGCACAATTCGATCTTTTCGCCGAAGAGAAGAGTTTTCAGTGTTCTTTATACTAAAGATGTACTTCACTTTGTATAACATACTATTACAGACGGGTTTCGGGTAAATCAAGCGTCTTCTATGCTTTTGGGTTATAATAATGACGAAGAAGTCTTGTCCATCGGGGCATTATAATATAGTAACAGAGTTACCCAAGCCGTATCTTTTTCAGGTTACGTTTCCCATTAACTAATTAAACACGTACACATAAATAAGTGACTGTTAATGATAAAGATGACAAATGTTTCGTCACTGTGTATGCACGAATATTTATAATATTTGTGACTATATCTGGTGCGGTAATATCTGAGGAGTAGCAGTCCTTGTTAGAGAGCAATATCGTGAAGACTTTTCATGCGATCAAATCATAAAAAATTAAAAGGAGCATATTATTATAGTAAATTGCATTTTCTCGTATATAATGATTACTCTTATACAGAAAAGCACATTGTACATGCGTCATTTTATTGTTCGCCAGCAGCTAGCTAGACGAATGTGAAAGTGTTATATGGCCCGTTACGCAAACTTACACTCTATATTCTTTGTTATGCTAGGCAAAGTCACATTAAATGTGTTATCAAATGTCATACGAAAAATCATACTTTATGGCCATGTCTTACTTCTTGTTTTTGTTTTCTTTTTATAAGAATTTTGAGCTTTTTCTCATGCAAGCCGATTGATAATAAAACAGTATATATGAGATAACAGTATTACAACAAGCTGAAATGTAGGGCACACACATTTCTCCAGAAAAATGTGAGCATGCATGCATTCTCCAGACTTAGCAAAATATCTTTATGACTATGACTAACGTGCATAAACCCTTGTATGACACACAGTCAAACAAAAAGTAAAGCAAAACTTATAAAATGAAAACGGAAGGCGGGTGTATAATAATATGCCAAAAAAATTGTGAACCCTTCTAACAAAATACAAAAAATATATAGAATTGCCCATGCTATGGTCTTTTGTATGCTTGTTTCTCTCACAGAAAGAGAGAATAGAATGGGTGCAGCAACACAATGGGAATGCTGATAAGTCTAGTATGCTTATCACCTTATAAAAAGGGCAGACTTTAGCTGCTTAGGATTGCTTTCTGGCTTCCTCTTTCCCCCAATTCTATCAACTTTTTCTCAACAAAGTTGAAAGTCTCACTCAAGTATTGCTTCCAGACTAGGCTAGGATATGAGGAAACAGGATAAAATAATGGCCAGTATAAGCGATGGATATTGTTTATGCACCTTATAATATTTATATGAAAATGTAACGCTACACAGCATAAAAGAGAATTACTCTACCAATACAAAGTACAGAACACGCATCTTTACACTTGTGAAATGGAAAAAAATTGCAATTCTGGATTCCGGAAGTTTCCTTTCGATAACTCGTTTACTACAACATTTTTCCTTCAAATATATTAAAAAATTATACGCTCACACCAATAAGGACCTGATTTCAATACTTGCTTCGCAAAGTTTCAAGTAGCGCTATCTGTTAAAATTGCAGCTTCATTACTCGACTCAGTACTTTCACCGATCTCAAAAATTTTTTTTTTATATCATTGCGACATTTTGGTAGATATAAGGATATTTCCTAAAAACGTTTCTGAAGACGATATTATTTTGGATCAAGATAGGCAAACATTTTGGTACTAGAATCTTTACAAAAAATTCAGACACCTAAAAATAAATCTTATTTTTTCACAAACATTTTAAGTCAATCTTTTATATTAACAAAGCGCCCGCAAATGCATAAGCTAACGTTGTATACCTTTACTGAAACAGTGAAACATATCGAAATAACAAACTAAGCCCGATATTTTCCGGCAGCAACAACTTCCACGTTCCACATAACATTCCTAGCATACCTACATATACATTTTGATATGCATAATATTCTGCATACTTCGCTTTGTGGGATAACTCCGTCATTTCTTCCTTTTTCCAAGAATAGCACTACTTGTACTACCGGTAGTGGTCGAACTAGTGGCAAGTAATAGTCGTTATATGATTTCACTGCTACTACTACGGCTGTAGTACTTTTGGTACTTTTCTTTCTTTCTCCCATGTACTTCTTGGCAATGGACGAGGAGAGCGCAGGTCAACCTTTTTAAAAACCTGGAATGCTTACACAGTTGCAGTCTGCCTAGTCTGCTGATCGCTTCTCTTCTGTATTCGATTGAAGCCAACTGAACCAAAGCCATAGTAGTAGTATTAAAGGGTAGCTTGTTTGTCTGCTTTTATATAGCCCCACTTTTTTATATCTATAGACTACATACAATGTGTAATGATAATGGTGATGCCTTATAGATATTCCAGACTTGTTCTTTTCGTTCTACTTACTACTTGCTGCAACAAGAGAGCTTCCACGTTATGACAAGGACCAGGGGCTGTATGAGGACTAACTAGAGTACTGAAAATAAATGCTAGAGTGGAAAGAACCCTTTTGTTGCAATGTACACTTGCTTTTGTAATGTTAAAGCTATACTTTCCCCATTACTCTTGCTAAACCTTGCTGGGTTCTTTAGGTTATTTTGCTATAAACTATGATGTTTTGTCTTACGAATGGTTAGCTCGCTATTATTTTCATGACAGGTGCACGAGTAATATAAACCCAAGTCCTCTGCTGGAATCCGAGATGATTTGAGTAGAATGTAGGAATGCATTACACATTCAGAATTGACTAACACACAACTATCTGCTCCACACAACAAAGAAGACAACGTTATGCGTCTACGTGAATGCATGTATACAGGAACAATCTCTCACGCATAGAACAAAAGGCAAATACAAATGTTCACATGATACACACACAGTCAGTGGATTATGACAATAGCGTATGGCATAAAACTGTATGTAATACGAAGATGATAATCACAATGGTTGTGTGTGTGTGTGTGTAGTCGTATGAATAACCGTATAATATAGTTGCGACTGCACTGCACAATGCAATCCACACTGATCTTTCTTTTCCTAAAAAGTTTCACAGAGAACTGAAGAGCCTGCTACTGTAAGATACTATACCCTCAGATTTACCCTGTATGTTATCAGTGCTTTCTATCTGTCTCTGAAATAGCAGAAAAAGTCAGTATGCCATAATAAGAGCCCTTGCTCTTCCGTCCGTACAGTAGTATTCACATTCCTATGCTTTTTAGCATATACATACATGCACAACATATATTTAACATATTTCACAAAAGTAGAATGTACAAAGTACAATAATAATAATATGCATGTACCAGTTACTCTAATACGGTTGTACTATGTATATATATGAATGTAAAAGTATAAATGGATTGCACAAGCAGGCAAGCTACAAGGCAGAATAAAAATATTATGAAGACGTTTAATAATAGGAATGTTTCAAGCTTGGGTTTGCTCTACTAGCTTAAATATTATTGGTTTGCTGAGCTTTCTGATGTGGTGGTTTATGTGGAGCACTTGTCTACAGCAATGTGAAAATAGTAACTAATAGAGCAAGCTTACTTTCACCAACTTGTATATCTAGAGTGATCATGGGGAAAAGGTTACGTTACGGACGTAACGTACTTAACAATATAATCTAACTTATTTTGCCCTGTGTGTATTACATTATAACGGGGAATGTAGCTAGTAGAATAGGAGTAAGAGGCCGTGTGCTAAGTAACTAGCTGAACCAAAAAGTGGTTTGGTGTTATTCAACAAAAAGCTCCTGGTTCTTACACTACAAAAAATACGCATGCATGAATTCACATTATATGAAAGTGAGGCAAGTGTATGAAATAAAGTAAGTACGTGCACGCTCAAGTGACAAGATATGTATATAAGCGAGAAAAAAATGTAAGCAGCCATACAACACGGTAAAGCTTATTCCTGTAGTATTCGTAGTAGTAAAATCAGTCTCATGCTTACCTACGTAACCTACCTTACATACTATTACTTTTATACAAACTTTCTAATTTCAAACCTCCCCGTTTTACCTCACCTCATAGGTTACGTTAAAAGGAGGCACTTTCCCAACACTACTCCTGAGCTTTGTGATCAATGCTTGTCATCGTGATATTATGCATGCCCCCTTTTTTAAAACAGTGTTATTTCAAAAACTTAGTAGTCTACACAAGTAGCATGCATCATATCACATCACATGTATGAAGAAACAGCAGCAGAGTAGGAAATGTGTATGTTGTGTTGGAGTAAGAGAGAGAAAAAAGAAGAAGAAAAGAAAGATATATCAAGCGAAACATAAATATCTTTAAGCGAGTCAACTAAAGCTAAGTTTGGAGAGGGAGAAAGAAAGAAATTCAATGTGAAGTAAAATCCAACGCTGCCTGGTCCTGTTTTACCCAACCAAAGTTACCCTACCCCGTCTCTCTCTCTCTGCACAGCTACTTTTGAGTAAACCATACTTTTGCTTGGTGCACACACAGCTTAAGCCTTTTACGTTATATATCGTATCGTAAGAGTATTATTATTACCATATTACTATGCATGTACACATTTTAGTGTCTAGTTATTGTAGCAGCGATGCTTTAGCTTTCTCTCTCTCTCTCTTTCTCTGCTTTATTTGGTATTCCAACTTATTTCTTCTTACTCACGTGTATACATTTCCAACCTAGCCGCCTTTTCTGGTAGAGTACTCTAACATAATCATATCTAACAGGATTTCAACTCGCATTGTAAAGTGTATACTTATGGGGTGAGTATGTAGAATACGTAATAGGCATACATTATAAGGTAGCAAATGCATGAAAATATTCCAACCAACGAAAGTGTACGAAGGGAAGAGAAAAAAGAAAGAAAAAAAAGTTTTCCAAGTTCCAAAACCCCTTTTCGCCCTTTTTATATGATCATTGGTGTGAGTCAGTCAGTCTCGTTCCAACCGTGGGACACTTGAGGTACCCATCATCATCGTCTCTCTTTTTCTTTCTTTCTCTCTCTCTCTCGCTCTGTCGACGTCGTTGTCCTCGTAGACGTCTATGCTGCCGCTGTGCTGTCGTGTCTCGTTTTCCTAATGTATCTATCCACTCGTACAAAAGTGCTATTCTCTGCTTGTGCAACACTAATAATATATAACTCTTGTTGAAGTAAGCAAGAATAAGGAGGAAAAGAAGGATAAGGGGAAAACACAAGAAATCCTAAGCGAAGAAGCAGTATCAGTAACAACAACTACCCTACTTATAAAATAGCCAATGTTATCGTTCTTTTACGATACCGAGAGCAAGCAAGTTGGTAAATGGTCCACTACGGGTGACTACCACATATATTCACATGCAAAAAAGTTGTAGAAGCCTGGCATTTCAGTGGAAAGAAAGAGTGCACTTTCTAGCTGGGAAACGAGTGAACAGCTATTTTCTACAGTTTCTCCAAAAAATAAGATAAAACTAATACCAAGGAAAATCTATAGTTTACAGGTTTAAAAAAGTGCATATGTGACTGCGGCGCTGTACTAAAAGAAAAAAAAGTAGAGGCTACGTCGGCAACATTTACGAACAGTAAAAGTAAAAGCAAGACCATCAGAAGAAAGTAAAGAGAAGTAAAAACAGGAAACCTTTGGGGAGGAACTTTGTTTCATTTCTTAGCTTCTCTTACTTTCTCCACTTTCTCGTTCCGTCGGCCGTTTTCATCTCTCTGCCTCCCTGCCTATTTTCTTTCTTAGTTTTTGGGTACGTTTCTATTATATTCTAGCTCTAGTTTTCTGCAGCATTTCAAGCAACCCTAAGAGATTGCTGTGCGTTGAATGTACAAGAGGTAGCTATATATATTTATATTGTAGACGAGGTAGCAGTAGCAAATAGGAGTCAGAAGAGTACGAAATTTTAGAGGTTTTGTTCCTCGATTTACTACCGCATAAGACAGTGAGCAGCGTGCTCTACGTCCGTATCTATCCCCGTCGATTAGTTTAAGCCGGACGCTGGGTAACTAAGACAGGACGGCTTTTCTAGTTCAGATTGGATTGCTTTCTCTACACAGTGCAGTGGGAACTAAGAGTAGAGGCGAGGAAAATAGTTGTGGCGTGGTGAGTTACTGTTATGACGTTACATTGTTACTTTTTGGCTGTTGTAAAATTGCAACTGATAAAAAACGAGTACAAAATCATAAATTTATTTTGCCGAGTAGAAAGGAAAGTCAAAATTACAGACACTAGAAGATCGGTTGAAATATTGTTTTTAAAACTTTAACAGTGGAGGGAATAAAAATGAGAGTTTCAATGAAATATTAGGCATTTATGGAGAAAGCTGATAATCAATAGGTTTTATGTACTTTAATATTTTTTTCCATAAAAAATCGATTACATAGTAAAAGAAAATAGTACAATAACTGTTAATTGTTTTAATTGTTAGAGTATACATATTTATAATTCACAAACTCTTAAAATAGATTGTCATGAATCCAGTATGAAGCAATTTTATTATTACAAAAGTAACAAATCGTTCCTCTCATTGTACGTACATTCTACCTCCAATTTAATAACCTTTACGTCATTGCAATTGCGAAATTCCATCCGGTTTCAAGAAAGTGAAACTAAGTTTGACGCATGCATTTGTTCCCAGATAGCATCTTTCTGTAAAGCACATACAATACGTATTTCAGACAGAGTATCCTGAAAAAAAATTCAATTTGTAAAAGCTATTTAGGTACAACGTTAAAAGTAGCCAGGAGGGTTTGTTCTTTAAAAAAGGACGTCTACTAGACAAAGCAAGTGGAGAAAACAAGAAGCGTGTGTCGTGAATTGGACCAAACAAGCACTCATCAAACCACAGCTTTCTCTTACAAAAAATAGACATAATATATGAAATAGAGAAGTGGATATGTGATGCCTATGTACATTATTACATTTACAATTTCCTTCTTTTCCCCTTTTCAGGATTGAAACAGAAGCAATGAGCATGAAATGCAATCTTGTCTTCTAATATTGCTTCCATATGCATCTATCAGAGTAGAAGTTAAAGGAGCAACAAGAATTTCTACCGACTCATTTTTACAAGAGCGAAGAATACTACGTAATATGAACAAGTGAGTGAGCGGCAAGTGCTTATAACATCAGAGAAAAACTAAAGGTGCCCCAAAATCTGGGGACTTTCACTCTCTCATACTCTACCTTCATTCAACCACAAATATGTGAATATATCTATGTATATACATAAAAAAGTGTGTGAAGTGTGTGAAAAAGAAAAAAAGCCGCAACTTTTCGTTCCTTACCGTGTTTGCTCCTTTGCTGTAGTTTATATACAATATTTTTATAGGTTAAAATCGAAAAGTAACGGAAAGATATCAGAGGACAGGTTAAGAGGAGCAAGCGGTCTTTGAAGGGGAATAAAAAGAAAAGGAAGAAAGGCCACAACAACAAATTGTTAAAATCAAGTGGACTTGAATTACCTACATACATTGCTGGTATACAGACTAGACACGATAACCACTAGCAATACAATAGCAATACTTTCATCTTTATGTTTTATAAAGGAAGCTGAAAAAGGTGGGTGAATAGTCCGATTGATATTCTTAGCCAACATTTCAAAACTTCTATTTCCCACGTTTGGTTGACGGATAGCAATAAATAAAAGAAGGTGGAGTTGCAACATTTGCAGGAACATGGAAGAAATGACGGGAAAAAGTGTCAGATCTTTATTTCGGTGAAAGTTGGTCGACAACGTGCAACTTGTGAAGAGTGCTCTCCTTGTGTCTTGACTTAGATTGGAAAGTGAAAGGAATGAAGGGAAAGATGACTTGGAGCGGTGGTGAACTAAAGGGTGGGACGTAACAGAGTAAAAGTGTGGGTTTAGTTTGTGTCAATCGGTCATATTACTAGAGTAGTGATAATAATAATGTACCGAGTAAAACTGTACTGAAGTAAGACGATACACTATTTCCTAAAAAATACACGTGTTGTAAACGAATGTATACGCATAAAGAAATTTCTCTCGGGATGAGATCCACTTGCAAGCAGGACTCAGCGTCATTTTTATCCGCATCATCAACTTTCTCATCGTCAAACCGCCTTGTTGCACTCATTCTCGTCTTGTTCTTTTCAACGGTAGAGTATTTTAGACAAGGAGTTGCGAACATAATCATTCGGCAAGTCAGTAGTAGTTGTAGTTGTTTCTATTATGGTAGAAATAGTGACGATGTAAACAGCAAGAAACCAAAGAGGAAGAATAAAAGTGACGACATTATTAATAGCAACGACCAGCGGCTTTCTGTAAAACATAATCCAGGTTCGAATACTAATTCGGTGGATATTTACAGAGAGAAAGATTTTCTACAGTGTGTAGTAGCTTTGTTTTTCTCACAGTGTCGTTATAACTGCCATGGGGCTAGTGTTGGGAAAGTAAAATGGAATATCACGATCACGGATGACAGCGATACTTCTTCATGTACCAATTCTTCATCTGGCCCTTCTTCCCAAAATTATTGCTATCACAATATTGACGATGATGCTTTCCCCGACGAACAAAGTATTACTACTGCTAGCGGCATCACAATTAATAACGGTGACGTTTACAACGAGCCACTAGCAGGAGTAGTCGAGCTGTAATATAACGATTACCAAGACAGAAATTGATTTCTTTTTTTCAGATTCCTAAAAAATAAATTTCTTCCGTTGTTCGTTTCTCTGAAAAGAAGTACATATAAAAACTGTATGTGTGTAAAAGGGAAAGTAATATGTAGATATTATGTGTAAGATTCCGTTATATGTACCATCATTCCTTTCCCCTTTGACAGAAGAAATCATAACAATAATAAAAGAAAAGTAATCATTTTTGATGACTTTCAATATTGAAAATATCAAGATATTGCAATTTGACTCTTATCTCTGGTGTGCTTATTTTGTCGTGGGAAAAGGAGTGAAAGTAGGAAATACTTTCTTACGGATCATGAAATAATGTATAAAATATGTGGATCTTTAAAGAAACCAATACCAAGTGAACATTATCAAAGCCCTGAAGCAAAAGTGGTCTTCACGATCATTCTCTGACGACAGCCGCTCAGTGATCTGATGATGATACACATTTTGATTTGTCACTCGATTCGTTTATATACAAATTACGCTCTGGGCCAAGCACAAGTGTTGGAAAATAAGATACCTTGTGAGCTACAATAGCGTGATAAATAATACATGCGGCATTGACAGTGCAGGAAAAAAATAAATTTATGAAACGGAGAGAGAACACATTTGAAATTGGATACACTAATCGCAAAGAATACCGCGAGGGTACGCAGGAAAGCAAATAAAAGTGGAGTACCACAAGGTTTCGCAATAATTTTCATCCCTGCTTTCCTCATCGAATTTCTTGAGTAACTCAAGTGCGAGAAATTATATGTGCTGGTGTGGTGACGTGGCTCGTGATGTGCAAAACATACTTACATGAAAATTTGTCAGGGTGAACGTGTGTGACAGGCTACAGATATATCTGTGAGGACGGAGGGATTAGGTTTTTGCTCGAGCAGTAATATTATTTGGAGCGCCATCATATCATAAACACATGTAATGTTTGATTGCTCATGTGTGATGACATCGCATTAAACTACATGTGAATACATCTCCTGAGGTGCTTCCTTCTCCGTTTCACCATCATCAGTAGCATAAATATATACAACGTCCAGACATATGGAAAATTGTCTGACCTGGGGAATGAATGATTTATCAAATTATGATGGTCTCTCAAGAAAATGATCATGTATGTTACCAACCAAGATCACCAAGATTATTGCCGTAAGGCATATTTAATCATGCAATTAAACTTCCCTTGTAAGAAAATGTTGGTGGAGAAGTTATTATTCTCACACTACGACGTTTACTGTACTCTGTTCCACAGCAGTAGAAATGGTAAGGATGTTGAGGCAGTAGCTGTAGCAAATTGGTCTTCAGTTGACGGTGCTAAATATCAGTGTAACTACAATGATAAAATGACTTGGTTATGCTGACAAACGGTAATATCGTGTAGACAGAGAGACCAAGTTAAGCCCATAGTATTACGTGAAGTAATCCCAGAAACTCCAATGTATAAAATTATTACCCCACCACGCATGGAATTATAAACCGTTCAAAGATGTTTCAAGAACACTTGTGCAAAATGAGATGATTAGTGAAGAGGAGAGTGAATAGAATCACGCGTTTTGTATTCGTTGGTGCTGTGCTTGTGTGTGATGGTGTTGTGGGTACGGCGGTGTGAGATTAAAAAAGTTCACATACCAAATAAAGGTGTATAGTTAGGTATACAAAAATTATCACTTGATTTTTAGACTGTTCTTGAATCTCACTTAGGATTCCTTAACGGAGAAGAGAGAAATTTTTTAAGTGTTTCCGTGTTAATAGTTTGTCAATAGTTCGTCGTAATTTTTCTCTCTCTTCCTTTCCTCAAGATCTAGGTGTGCATTGTGCATAATTTATGTCATGTTGGTGTCTCGACAGCAAAACTGTGGATATCATGCACACACGTAAAGCGCAATTTGAGTAGTCAGTACAATTTTATTGTTAACTGGCTATACTGCTGGATATCAATATTTCCAATCCCTCAATTTAGAACGTGTATTGAAGCGTGTATATCCACGTTGCTTTTTTATGTAATAGTATTTGGAATAATAAAAATCTATAAAAAAAATTCTATGAATAGAAACCAATCTTCAATCTATCTCCTGTACCGTGTATATTCAACTTTGCAGCTTTTAAATCAAAGACAAATTTTTAAGAGATTCATGGAGCTGCCTGAAAAACAGTTCAGGTTAGATGTGACTAGATAACTGATACACACCACTACAGTTCACTTGTCAAAGATTTCCACATGTGTGACCTTACTTTATTCTTAACCCTTGAGCCTGCCATTATCACCTTAAATAATCTGAAAAAATGAATGATTTCTTTTGAGTTTTTGAAATACAACGGAAAGAAGAGGAAGTTTACGCTTTCTCTTCATAAAAACCTATTTAATCGCTTTTGTCTACCTTCTCCAATTTGTGTACATACCACCAGTTGCTAGTAAAGTCATCGTCAACATCACTTTGTCGCAATCATGCCGGGAGGACGGAGAGGATTAGTTGCTCCACAGAACACATTTCTGGAGAACATCATCCGGAGATGTAGTTCGCAGCGTAAGTATAAAAATCCATTACACATCTGTTATTTGCTATTATAACTATGAACCCTTCTAACATATGTAAATTGTATGCTGTAGTAAATATCATGCAAAAAATGATTTTTCACTTGCTATTTGCTTGTTTTCCTAAATCATGCGCTAATAATGCAAATAAATCATGCTTATTTTGATGACTATATTCAAAGGAATTCCATTATTTGAATAAATGCAGCCTATGCTGAACATCTACATTGAACATGTTGTTTTATACGTCAGTGTTACCACTCCACGAATATTATTGTTCACTCCAACATGCCACAATTGATTAATTGATTGGTCCTTCTGTTCACCCAGCTGAGTTCTTAAGTTACTCTTGTATTAATCCATTTTGAAATACATCGTACAACGGAAAAAGTATGCCTGTGAGTTTTGTGCAATCCCCTGGATATTTTGAGTGGATCAAGTTCATTTGTACAAGCGTTACACATAAAAATAAAAGATTTGTGTCGAGGTATACTTGCGGATATAGCCTATTACATGCACTTGTACTTACATAAACTCTCTCTCATAATATACAAATGATTGACCTCAAATCATACTATTACTAATACTATTACTGTACATATGGTAGCCTTTCACTATGTTAAGCCATGGATCCTTCTTTCTGTTTACATTCCGACCATCAATCTGCTTTGTAAGGCCACTGATTATTATTATTATTATCATTATTATATGATAGACTTCTTTCCTGAGAAAGTGCTGTGCATGCCAGCAAGTAGGCAAAGGAAGAAGAACAGCCCCATTGCATTTTCAACACACAAAAAGAAACCAATGAATTCAAGGTTGATGCCTGCTTTCTTATATTACCTATACTACTACTCTCCCCGTGTATATTTTCTTTGTAAACATACATTATTATCATAGCCTATAGCCACTTTCTCCAACAAAATCCTGTAGAGTCAAGAAAAGAATAATAGAAAAAAGGTAAAAGTAGGATGTGCTCTACAAGCTTTACCAACCTCTGCTGCTGATGGTTCTCTGTTCTTTATCAAAAACACTGTACTTTTGGTCTTAATGATACGTTGTCTGATGTTGCCTGCCAACCTAACCACTCTGTAGGCTAACACCGCCACCACCAGCCCTTTTACCACTACAATACGACCGACTTTATATTACCGTTCCAATAGCTATACCGGTATATCACGGAAATACCACACCGCCAAATAAGAGAAAAACCAAGTAGACCAATGTAATAATAATAAAGTGAGGGAACTCATTATTGGAAATGTGAGCGCATACAACATGAACAAATATAATCATGCGTCTACCAGAATATATATACTTAATTATGTATATACACCAAGTATCAAAATTTACTATGCATCCATTTCATGGAAAAATTTAATTGTGGATGTACGGGGCATAATGTTTTAATAGAGGAGGAAGGCCTCTGACAATCTCAATGAGTTTGTGTGTTTGTAAAACGATGCGAACGTAATGTTTTGGGAGCAAGTTTTACAAGTACCTAAGTGAATTCGTCTTTTCAAACTTGTTCAAAGGTTACTCCTTTCCTCTTGTACTTGTTCTCTCTGAAAGGGATCAGTCAAACGGAAAATAGTACGCATCTGCGTCAAACAAAATGATGAAATGTTGGTTTCTGCTTTTGTGTTTTTGTTTCAAATTTCATAATCATGCTTGCTATTTACATGCTTATAACATGCAACCTTGTGTGTACAAAATGTTTTTCAACGTTTCAAAACTTTCTTGTAACACATGTAGATAGTAACAATATATGCCTACAACAAAAATTGTACATATATAGAAACAAATGAAATATGTTCTACTTAAAACAAAGCAAAGATGGAAATATAGATTGGCAAAGTATATATACGATGATTAGGGTAGTCAGTAGAGAAAGCAGAGCGATTATAGTTTTGTTTTTCTCACACACACACTTTTAGCTACAGTTCATCCGATAAAAAGCTTGGAGATTAGTAGTTGCTCCATATTACGTTTTTACGCTTACATTTGAAGGAAGAAAGCTGGTGAACATATAAAACGTAATAATATTCATATGTACAAAAGAAAGTTTTTGCATACACACGGTTTCAGAACGGCTATGTTATTAATCATGTGGGATTTCACAGTCAGTCGAGTTTCTCCATGTGCTGTACACTTGTGCATATGTATATTGTGAATATTATGATGGATGATTCTAGCTCGTGAGAGATTTTCACAATTCTCAAGTATATTGAGTTTATGTATGTACAAAATACATACATCATTCATCATACGTCATATTAAATAGGTTGCTATATATATAATCGCATATTACATTTGTATCCTTGAGGGTTTCATTGAATGCATACTACTCGTGTATCTTACTCTTGCGTTTTACAACGTTATTGCAAAGAGGTACTACTAAACTACTTTACTTATTATGACTAAAGTATCGAAATTCGACACTTATCGCTAAAAATAACCAATACATTATACCGTAAAACATGCTATGCTTTTCATGTATTCAAAACTTTGGGTCGCCTGTTCTTGCAAAAAAATCTATTCGCCTATGCGTGTAATACTTTCTCCAACAGTCAAAAACAACCAACTTTTATAGTTTATGAAATTGTTACAAGAAGAAATCGGTAGTGGGATGTGGTACGTGGCATGTAAACTTCATATATGCATGACCAATATGCTAGGACTTTTATGCTTAATTCACCAATCCTCTCTAACAGAGAAAGCATTCAGTAAAATAACGTCAGGCAAAAGAATCAATCTTTTAGGGTCAGTACAACACACCAGAAGGATAGCAGTAATGGTTGGGATATATGGAGAATATAGTGGCAAACAAATAAAATAAGAAATAGTCGTGCTCATCCACAAAATGGTGTATGAAAAGCAATTGGTTTAAGTAATAGCCCATCAAACTGCATAAATAACAAGGGCTACCATTATATAGGTGAACGAGAGAAAGCTTTTCACACATGCAGTCTAAGCCATACCTCATTTACACGGTAAAAGAAGAAATGCCTGATGTGTTTCACTATATTCCTCAGGCTTACTTAAAACTCAAATGGGAACTAACACAGAGAAAATGTAAACAGTAAAGAATCCAATGCTGTTTATGCATATATGGCTCTTTGCTGTTTTTTAGCATATAATATCCTGTTGGTGTGGCTTTTATATTACATCACGGTGTTTTTAGCTTCTTATAACACGTGTGCAAAGGCATGAACACGAAAAAGCAGCATAGCTCTTTGTGCATTTTACATGAGTACACACATAGAAAAATGGAAGAAAGTGTAATCAGCATTTATGGCTACATAAAATCGATTTATTGACAACTCTTCTCTTCCCACACTAGTATTCAATAGAAATGGCAAATGTGTATGGCTCTACGTTTTTTTTATATATGGATGAGCGAATTCGACAAAAAAGAGTCACTCGAAAGGGACACGGGTTTATAAAGGATGGATGACAAATAGCGTGCTACTGCTTCAGTTTGGAGGATTGATGATTAACAGGAGTCTCTTTCAAATATTTATTTTCTTGGAAATCAGGATTGTTAAGATGAACCGTATGTATGTATATAGATTCTGGTAGCCTTAAAGAAAATATGAAGTATGAGTGACATATGGCGTGGCAGCTTGCACGACTAAATTATTTGAATTGCTACCCCGTCCGCCGAAATTAACAGTAGTCCATTCAACGATTCAATTACAACCTTTAATTTTCAATAAATATTGTTGGAAAACATGAGGGCAATTTCGAGGGAGACAATTTACAACCAAGGCAAAAATAGACATTTTTGTGGGTAGTCTTTTACTTCGTGGAAATACACGTGGAATGCTAACATGTCCGTGAAATTTGTATGGGGGAGTGTGGTGAAGGAAGACTTGAGGTATCTATCGTGTATCTATTTATAATGATTCGTATTTGTTGTAATAGCCTAGCTAGCCCTAATGTAAGCATAAACATAAAAACCGTTGGAATTTACTGTTGGTTCAGTAAACACCCGAAAAAATGTTATTTGGAAGAAAATCAATGTGAAATGCTTATAATGGCGAGGATAATGCACATTCGATAACTCTCGCGACGACAAGACCTTCGATTCCATACTTTTAAATTGACTGTATTCATTCTTTTAAACATTCATTTTAAACTGTCGTTTTTTTAGTATACTTTGGCATTACAACTGCTTTCTTTAACGACTACACGACTAAAGCAAGTATTTGGCTTACTTCATAAAAACTACTTCAGCCTCTAAAATCATTTAAGAAGTTGGTACATTACATGTCTGCAGACACTGCCATTTTCAGCACATTCTTTGAATTTTCATCGAATACCGAGGAAAGGTCTGTTTGTATTATAAATTGTGGCTTCTTGGTTTGCTTGTGTCGCACTCTTCCATAAATTGCAACGGAAGCGAAAAAAAAACACGAGCTAGACTATATCCATTTCAGACAACAAAAAAATAAAGTGAGGAAGACTGAGAAAGACCCTTTATGTGTTGTTGCCTTTTGCATACACTAATATGTATGTGTCAGCGTCAGCTAAGTGAGCAGAACAAACCCACTGCATGATGGCAATGTGTCTTGCAAGTCAACCTCAGATGAAAAAAACAAAAAATCTTTTTTATTTTGTGTCTCACTGAAACAAAGATTTATGTATTGATTTATGTGTTCTAGCTACTCCTTACTTTGTTGTGGTGTAGGATGACTCCTTTCCACACACTTTTCGTTTTACAGGTTAAAAAAATGTTATACACATGTATCCCTTCCTATGTAAAACCGCTACCTAATTTACACAGCTTATTTTCTAGGCCAGACATGATCGCATTTTACACATATACATAGTAGTTCCGTCTGTTGTCTTATATATAGATTCCTGCGGATAAGTCCTATTTAAGGGCATTTAGAAGATCCTTGTCTGCTCTAATATATCATGTAAAGTATGGAGCTGTGAAGTGAGTACTTGGTCGTTGTGTGATGACAATTTGATATGAAGTGTGTATATGTTATTCCAACTAGCTTTCTAGTTTAACATTGTATATTATGTCTGTTCATAAAGTTCAAGCAGGCTTAAGTTGGCTTGGACGACGAACTTAAGTCAAAGAATTGACTAGCTTGCAACTTGCTTACTTTTCATGCTCCGCTCAGCTTCCATGATCCCATACTAAATATGCATAACGTACTCTGACAAAGGAAACTAACGTAAACTTGTCCAATAATAACTTATGGTGAAAGGGAAACTAAAGACAGTTTTCTGCCAGAGCAACGTATGTGTACCCTGCTGGCAGAGAAAGATGTGAAAAATGAGGTAACAATTTACTCAAAAGTTGATTCACTCCACAGTCAAGTCAAGCTGAGACAAGGCACAAGAGCAAGATGCATAGGGTAATAATTTGAGGTGTCTTTTAAGAATTTGGTGAAGGAAAGGCTCCTGGGAAGACTTTCTCTAGTTTCTTTTCATCTTAAAGGAAAAAGGTAAATTAGGTTTTGAAAGTATCAGAGACGCATGGGATATGGGATGCTTTTCATGATCTTTTATGACTGACTGATCTTGCGATATCGATTGGGGAACTGTTACATTTTTTTATATCAGACCATGAAAATCTTGGTGAAAGTAAGTATTAAATTTGCGGTGTTGAATATTCAGAAAGATATTTTTTTCCGGTGGGTATCAATATCATTTCATTTCTATATTAAGGTAAATTAAATTAAGAAGTAATACATATGTATGCATATAACTTCCTTCTTCTTCATATGTGCCATATATGTAGTTATATAGTAATTTGGCAGAGTACATCTATATATTCCATACTGATTAAATTTGTCTGAAACTGGAGAGCTATTTTGGGAGGCTTTCAGTACATTTATTTCATCAATTACTCTAATAACGTCCGCACAATTTATCACGTAAGCCCTTTCTTTAAATGGCTAAATAATTTGATGAAAGTGCAATAAAAACTGTACAGGCAAACCGAGATTTTGGGGCATAAAATTAGAACTATTGGAAGCGACACATGTGGCTCAAATGTATTTCTCCAGAAAACCATTCAAATTCCAACTATTATACTTTACGCTCCAAACAAAAAACTCGTAGTCTCATGCACGTACACAGTATTCACCAAACTGGCAACTCTAATAATAGAAATTTCGCAAATTTGCCACTACGGCAATTCTATGGAACATGTATGGAGATTAGATGAGACAAAAGAAAGTAAGGAGAAAAGAATGCCATTTCCAGATTAGGTTTTGAACAATTTTAAATTATGCATTGCTATTGTGGGCCGACTGACACACAACGGGTAAACGACCAGAAGCAGCTTCTATATAGAGGCTATATACATATAGGCGTCTAGTATAAATGTCGGTACGGTATGCTGCCCTCATTGTACTGTAGGCATCCCGACTTCTCGCGTAAGTGTATGAAATGTGAAGTGAAATGAGTGTGGATTTTGAGACAAAGAAATGAAAAAGACTTGTGAAACATGAATAGCCGAAAATAGTGAAAGCTGTAGACTAATCCAGTAGCCAAGTTAACGAAGCAAAGTAAGTTCAGCTTTTACTCTCGACGTGTGCAATAATATACAATATATGCAGAGGTACAATGCATGCAGAAGTAGTTTAATTGTATTCAGTCTTTAACATTTTTTCAAGGGTGTGACTCTATAGACAAAACCCCTTGTCTACTAGTCTTTTTTAGCTTAAATAGGTGTATGAGCTGTTCAAAAGAAGCTTCTGTTCTTTCAGCTTGGATAAAAGATGAGTGGAAAAGGCTGTGAACTTTTCACCATGCAATAAGCACACTGCACTCCTATTAGCAGATATTATATATAAATCGGTGAGATAGCTGTAAAAGGGAAAAGGCAAAGCGTGTTAATATTTTTTCTTTAAAACTGACTGTTAATTTTGTAAGTTTTATTAAATAATACTGTAACTATTATCTATCTTTATTAATGCTTCAGTATTTCCAGCGACAACGACTACTTTTAATTTGCAGTTAGCTATGCACAAAAACATAAAATAAATATACATATATTATGCACGACTGCATACTATGTTTATGCATCTTGGCATCTGTATATCCCACATGAGTAACTAACACAATCATAAGCATCACGTTCACAAAAACATTAGATGCAGTATGATTTCCTCGCAAGAAAGAAGAAGACTACGATACGAGAAATCATAAGCCACCATTAAACTTTATACTGGTTCTGGCTTGGACTTTTCCTTTGGCTCACTGAGTTCCATTTTGACTAAACTAGTTTTACAAAAGCTCTTTTGGCTGCTGGCACAATGACAGTCTAAATTTAGGAATAACGGCTTATTTCATCTCAGCTGTAGCCTCTATACACTGCACGGTACACGCGTACACGACCAAAAATCCTGGCTGTATTGTGTATGTGTTTTGTACTATTGAAATGAAAATAAAGATGATGATTGTAGCATGTGTGTTATATGAATATGTTGGTCTGTGAGCAGAGTACAATATAATTTCGCACAATGGCCTGAACTACTTTTGCTGGCAGTCAGCTCAGGGAAAAGTTGCTTTCCCCCAGTCTCTGTTTAAAACCGCTTCATCATTTATACATATAAAATACGAAGCCCACAATGCACAGCATGGATGCATGTCTAGAGAAAGTGGAAGAAAGGAGTATGGGTACGTTAGTAAGTAAAGCCTTAGCTCATAAATTTTCTCTGTTTAATAATTGAAGTTATTTATACCTCATAACTGGATTGCCTTCTATTATGAGGGGCAAGGGAAAGCAAGCCAAGCCACTTCCTCATCCATATCATCATCCTCGCTTTATACATATGCCTACCAGAAACCGTGTCGTTTAACAGTATGTGCGTTGTTTGTTAAAGAGTAAGTGTGTAGTGGTTTTAGTAAGAAAAAAATACGATGCTGCTGCTCTTCTGGTGAGTCCACACGTTTTGAGGGAATAGAGGAGGATTGCCCTGTTTGAAATTAGATTTTGTAGATTTATTCTTATAATTTCTCCAAGAGGTAACTCTCCGGGAAAAACAATACAAAAAAGGTTACCCCATGTGTACACATACCGCATAAAGGGTTATGTATCTATGTTCTGCTTTGTTTTCTGAAAACTTACTGTATGATATATGCATGTCGAGAATGCGTATTTCCTTGTATGTATTCAAAAACACAACAAGATACACTTGTTTTGTGAATAAAGTTTTAAAACTTGCAATTTTATGGTCTTAATGAAGAAATGAGAGGAGAGATTAAAAGGAAAGTCACCAACACGTTGAGTTACTTTTTTATACTTTTTTTATATTCTAACGATAGCTCATAGCTTGTTTCAAACTCTTTTTATAGTTTTTCAATGTTAGGCAAGTTACAGAAGTGTAAAGTCTGCTTATGAGTTTCATTACTATTCCTGTAAATTGTTGTGTTGTAGTAATACTTATTTTTATGCATACATGCTTTAACAATGATTAAAGATATCCTCTTTAATCTACTTACCTTGGAGCTATAATTTCTTGGGCTTTGTGGGTTTGAGTAGTTTTCTCTTACAATTACGTCATGATGAAAATGAAAACAACTGTTTATAAATAAATAACATATAAACACTTGGAATTTTCAATGTACGTTAGAAGCAGTGGTGACGCTGCCTCTGCCTCATCCTTTGAAATATGAAGTGCAAGTGTATTTACAGAATATAAAATGCCTTCCATTTTAGTAGTAAAAAGTAGAATTTCATTTAATAATATATTCAGAAAACGCACAAACATCGTTTACAGAGCTGAACAGGTGCGACTATGTATATGTGTTTGAATAAGCAAGTCATTCTAAAAGTTAAGAAGCTTACGGCTGTTAGTACAAGTTCTTACACCGTCGTACACAAAAAAGTAGGAACAAGTCGTGTACTACGTGAGATATCGTTATGTCACGATCATGATACCTTCGTCACGTCATAATAATTTATCATGGTATCAAACAGCACATTTGTCGGTACCTAAACTAGTTCTTTTTGAGTATTTGAATACGGAGAAAAGGAAGAATAAAATTTTAAACTTGTAAAGATATAAATCAGATTGCTTATTTGACAAACGCTTTTCGAAAACATGATTTTTTATTGCAGGAAAATATTTAAAGTACTACATCGTCTGTAAATAATATAACTTAAGCATTGTAGAAGAAACGCTTTCTTTGCAGACAATACTAGCAAAAACGTATTATGTACTATTTAATACAACCAAATTAGTTAGAGCTGATTTCATTAAATACAACAAGAATTCTGTTTCATGCCAAAAATTGTAAAGAATACATATTTGCAAAAATATGCTTTGCTTTGTTATTTCACATAAAGATTAATTTTCTCCAGTTTCCTTCATTTTTCTTTATTTTGAGACACATTATAAAAATACACGCTCTTGGTTTAATTAAAAGATGAGTAGTAAAAACTCTAATGATTTACATGCAAGAAACATGGTTAGATTAGATAATGCTACACGTTTCTGTATAATATATTTAGAGATATGACCAAGGTGTAATGGATGTATACTACTTACCTACATCTGCATCTAACCAGACTTCAGACGAACTACAAGGTACAGATTGTCAAGTACTTGTCGCTAATATGTTCGTTCTTATAGACCTCAAGTTGGGAGTTTACAGGAGCACTACATGATTTTTGTTGCTGCGGATTAGGAATCCTTTCAAGTAAGCCTTCTAGTGAGAGGAATGAAAATATAACTTGTCAGTCTGCAAATAATGTTGAAGCCAGAGAAAAATATATAAAAATATTTTGTATAAGCTAAGTTTACTTTCCACCTAAAAAAGGCTTACATTTTATACTGCAATCCTCTTTGGTTAATTCGGTGACCTTCGATATTCATTATTTTGATTTTCTTGAGCTGTTCTACTTTCCATATTTCTTCAAATAATAGGGACTGTGTAGGAAGAGCAGTACTGTCATAATATACTACGCAGAAAGAGTTTTACCTGATTTTTCAACTTTAGCTGGAACACAAACCCCATAAATAAGAAATAGAAGGAGTAAAGCCTGTTGGAGAAAGCACTGCGCCATTTTGGAAAGTGAAAGGCCAGCTTTGTGTAACAAGAGATGATTGAATTGACTTGTAGGACCACAATCAAAAGGAAAGGACTTATTTTTAAAAAGCAAAACAACATTGACAAAAACTTACTTTAAGACAGGATTGTTCCTCCATAGTTGATCTTCCTCGGAGCAGTATCTACAAAAGTGTTCCTTTTACAATGCATTTCAAATCTAGTAATACAATAGGCATAAAACCCGTCTTTGGATAAGATGCAGAGGCTACTGAAAACAAATAAAAAGACGTTAGGAACGGACTGCATCTTAAATGACAGACCAAATTTACAATATTGAATGTCATGTACTTAGCAAAGGGCAAAGTTACATCAACCAATAAAAAAGGTTTCCTTATTACTGTTTCCCATGCTTTACTAATATTTAAAGCATTTTATCATTTCTTTCATAATTCCAAAATAAAACAATAGTCTTTTGAAAGTCATAGGCCTAATTTGTAAAGTATTCGATCCGCTTCTTTAATATTGTGTTGAGCTAAGCTGTCATTAAAACCATGTATGAACAAGACTTTGTATTATAATATCTGAATGTTTTTTGTCAATTTTCTAAAGACTGCCAATGCCATGCCAAGCTGTTTAAAAAACTACGTACATACTTACCTATTTATGCTATATACAAAGGCCCCCTTGTATAAAAATTAATATAGATCAGCACAGTCCTTGTGTTATTTACGTACACATATACTACATAAAGAAGTCTTGCTTCACTACAAATTTTCCAGTCTCCCTAGATAATGTAAATATATACGTACATACAATACGTATTGAGCTAAAGAACAAACAAATTTAAAAGAAAACGCAAGGGAGGAGAAAATTTAATTTTCGTGAGACAACGAAAACGGATCAATACGCTTTTTACAAGTTTTTGTTCTCTTTCGTTTTTTGCCCTCTTCTGCTTCCGCGAGTTTAACTTAAGTTACATCATCATACTTAAAAACCAGTGCTACTTCCATTCCATGGTCTAAGTCAGCTTTTACGTAGACACTTGTACGTGGATTCTTCATCCATATTATATAAAATCTTTCAACTTCAGCTTGTCTCTGCTCACAGGCTTGCGCTTGTAGTATGTTCTTGTACTCATAAGAAAACGAGCAAGAAAATACACTTGGATTTCTTTACATTTTTTATAAGATCCATTCTGGGCTTTACTGCTCACTTCTTTTTTACTTGAGAGAGATCCAAGTGTCAGCCAGAGGGTAACTAAGTTGCCACAGTGTAACTTATAATATCCCACTAATACGTAGATCATATGGTATGCCCAGATATAAAATACATGGACACAAGTTTACGTACTGGAGTAAAAAAAAGTTTGCACAAAACTTAGCCCTAGTTAGTTGGCTTGCTGGGTGTAATAGTATAACGCTCTGCTTCCTAGTGGTAAGTTGTGACAGTGGACTTTGGAGCACACCCATATCACATCACTCCAGGAGGTACTTTTACTGGAAGAAAAAAATAACTTTTACTATTTGGCTAGTCTGCCTTTTACACTTTGTAAACTAAAATGTACATATTCCAAATAGTGGTTTAGGCGCATATCATATCTTTATGATCACTATTATAACCAGTACTTCTTTAGTCAAATGAAGATTATACTACGCTTACTTTCTTAACTCCAGCTTAAATTTTGATATTTATGGTCAACTTTGAGGCTTTCTCGCTTAAGTCAAAGTTTGCAAATTTGTTGTAAATGTAATGTAGAAGACCTATAAAGATACGCCATTTTTTATTTTGTCGTTAAAAACATTTATACTCACAGTGCAAAGAATGGGCAATGAGTGTTACATTTATTAATATTTAATTTACAAAGATTGGAAATCGTGATGAAACAGTTGTTTTATGTTATCATTAGAATGTATGTACCAAAACCCGAAATACTACTTTACATTAAAGCGGCAATACACATTATATTAAGTTACTTCTATAGAACTGATTTGTACAGAATGAAAAGAAGGGTATCGATGATGCCTTGAAAGTTTCCAACTTGAATATCCGTTATAATTACACAATGACATGTTCATGACAAACTTGTTTGAATTCTTTTTCTAGTGATTCTAGTTTAGTTTTCGTCCTTTGCTACACTCATCAATATTCATTGCATCAAGCATATCGATTTCACACCATGCGGAAAACAAGTTGGTTTGTAGCATTAGACGAAACTTTGACCTTATTATGTATTTAACAGATAAAACAAATGATGCCCTTGCCAGTTTATTTCCTTTGTCCTATTACCTTGCACCACAGCCCATGTCAAGGCTTACCCACAGTAATATTGTAAAAGATACAAAACTCATTACTTTATAAGAGTTTTATGTGCTTTTCTCTTATTACACTCTCCAGCTAAACTGACAGGCTTTGTAACAGTGAGTTGGACAGAAAAGGCCATGTGATCGCTCACGATCACGTTGCAGTTATGGACACACAAGGAGACAGCAATAAAGAGAACAACACACGCTTTTCCTGCCGTCGAATAAGTAGTCTTGTCTTTGTCTCTACAAATTTCCGTTGGGCTAGTTTAGTTATTACATATGCATGTATTCCACCTTATGTTTCTCTTTTCACTTTCTCCTTTCCATTTCCTCTTATCGTGTACGATACACTATCCCTAAATGGTATGTGGAGACTGGAGACTCATGAGAGAGACTGGGAAAGTCCAGAAAGTCAATGTATAAAGTTATACTCATAAAACATGTACGCGGTTAATGTTAGAGACATGTCTCGTCATTCAAACATTTCCTTCTCGTGTAAATTATGAAAAACAAATGTTGAGGTAAACCACTTCTGTGAAAGCAAGAAAACCATAAATGTGCCCTGCTTTTAAAGTAACTACAGGAATGGAATAATACAATACAAGATGAATCGAGAATAGAGCAAGATACCTTTCTGACGTTATCTGTTTTAAATGTTTGATTCTAAAAGTTGCCTATTTAATCAAGGCTACTTAGAATTTAATGCCACCTACCGTAATCACGATTGGCTTTTGAGTTCATGCAGATTGCTAACTGATACAATCTAAGGAATTAAATCAAAACTACCTTACACTGCTCCTTTTTAAACATTGTAGTTTGCGTTCCTTGCACACAGTATAACCATCGGATATTTCTTCGTATCAGCAGCGTAGATGCCTGTCGCCGTATTTATCTTTGTGTTTTCTCGATGATTAGCAAATTGATGGCGCTATTAAATTATATGGAGGTAAGCAAGCTGTGTCGTATACTAGCAAGAGCAAAAAACCGTTTTCCCATCCCCAATGAACGTAATCTCCCTATTTCCTCGCCTATTCAAGTGTGTGAATGTATTGCATAATAGGCTATCAAGGGAAAAACGGTTTTATAATTGGGCCA
Source organism: Orchesellides sinensis (assembly GCA_027744375.1). Taxonomy (NCBI): domain Eukaryota; kingdom Metazoa; phylum Arthropoda; class Collembola; order Entomobryomorpha; family Orchesellidae; genus Orchesellides; species Orchesellides sinensis. The sequence goes on along the minus strand of JAHZNG010004188.1, from coordinate 960 downwards.
TATGCATTTCACGTGGAAATGTATGGATCTCTAGAGAAATCCTACCCGCCTGCTGCTCCACATCGGACAGTAGAGAAAGCCAGTAAACATATCTGTGTACTTTTTGAATGTCCATATATAGGAACATTACGAATTTTTGATAAGCCACCGAAAATAGAAAGTTGTAGACAGTGTGCTTTCCCATAAAAACATACTATCACAGAGAAGAAAAGCCCTACGGCAAACACCATCACTGCCACCAACAGTTACAGCCATATACATACATGAATGTGACTGGAATTGTTATGTATGTATTATATATTAATGCTTTCCCCACACCAACGAAACTGTTGTAGTGCTATGTCCTGCTAGCGATAGTGAAATAGAAAGTGTCTTGTCTTGTTAGAAATAATACGAATCTAGCGTGAAAGTATTATACCCTCTTTATTTTACAGCAATATGTATCTTGCCTTACTATATCAACACTCCCATCACCATTACCATCAGTGTGATCAGCAGTTCATGTACTTGCATAAGTATGGACAGAGAATGAGATGGAGTCAAGTGTGGCTTTTGGCACAGCTGCCAAATAGTTGATCAATAAGGTCATCCAAATTCTAATCGTGACACAGAACATTCTGTGGACAGCAATCGACCCATAATGTATTTTGTTGAAAGGGTTGTGTTTGAAAGGGTTACCATAAACTCAGTTGAAGGAAACTATAGTTTTACAACAAAAGAAAATCAAACAGAACTAGTTTAGGTGCAAATTAAACCTCGTGCATTATTTAAAAACGAGGACCCGACTTGGAAGGTTTCAAACAAGAATTCTTGTGTAGATGAAAGTTTGTGAGGTGTTTAAAACAACTTTGAAAAATGCCAGACACAACTAAAACTAACTACGTAATCTTACATTTAGCAAGGAATTGATAAATTACAAATAAACTAAACAACATTTAATATCCATTTTCATGAGCAGTA
>JAHZNG010004187.1:0-15105 GCA_027744375.1 Orchesellides sinensis | reverse complement strand
TTAGAATGTTCACCGAGATAATATGGGTAAAAATCGGCAAAGTTTTCATATCCTTCGTCACAGTACGGTATTGGAACGTATTCGGGGTTGTCAACCATGGAAAAATGTACTGATTTTGCTTTCTTGGCTGAGGTCATTTGCCTAAGATTGTTATCCTCTGATTCTTCATGAATAATAATTTCCTGAAGATTATTTTCATCAGATGGAATGTAATTAGCATTTTCATCCAAAACTGCAGGTTGCGAATCTTCGGATTTTGCAGCTAAACTCAATAAGTTGTCGGCCCAATCCTGTATTGATGATGCTCCACATATTGAACCGCTTGGAGTTTCAACGCTTGACAAATGCTTTGCATAGTCCTTTAAGAACGTTTGCAACGCTAAAGATTTACTTGCGTCTTCTAAGTTGAAGTTGAATGTAATATGGACAAAGAGAATCTGGGCATTTGTTGTAGCCAAACTAAGGAATTTCTCAACTGACTCAATACTTTTGAACGAAACTTTGCATTGTTTCGCCAACACTAGAGTAGCTTCCTTTTTCCATGATTTAGCTACAACACGACATTGTAGCAAAGCTTGGAAATTTAAACTCTCAAAAACTTTTCTAATAATCTGGAAAAAAATATTCCAATAAAATTTAGCCATACAGAAATACAAATTAATAACTACTATATTTAAACAAAATTACCAGCGGTTGTTTGAGGACATTCTGAATGATTTCATTCTCCAGGTCATTCTCTTCACGAATCTTAACACTTTCTTGACACATTTCAAACCTCAACGATATGTATCCTAATGTATGAAACAATCCTTTGGAGTACTTTCAAGACTTTCCAGAACTATGTTGACAATTTTTACCTCAAGTTGTACTATTCCGTTGTTTTCGCTTGCTTAATCAAATTTAAAATGCTATTCCCCTGTAAACAACAGGTTCACGACGGCAAATCTCATGCTAACGCTGAAATGTCTACCCTTTAATGGAATAATAACAGTAATGAAGTGAACAAATGAATGAACTACAGGTTCCCTGAAGGCATCATACATATTGTATTTTCAACAGAATAAAAATATACGTTTGTACCAGAAGAGCAACTTACTTTCTAAAGAAACTCGGCACATTAGCTTATTATAATGCAATTAATTACTTACAATAACAACTAACATATATCATGTAGCTAAACTTGCATGTAATTCCGCTTTGGTACATCTTCAAATCTTTTTGTCCTCATCGCCAGCGACAGGTGAGTTTGACTTGAAAAACTGCTTAAGTTACTGAGCTCTACCTGAAGTATAGTTTGCAAAGCGGCACACATTCGCATGATATGTTGATTTGAACTCACATGTGCATTCATTCTCATTCTGATTTTTTGTATTCTGTATAGGTGTACCTAGTTTTTTGTAAGCAACATAAAAGTACTAATCACTAGTCTACTTATTACATTTTAAATGCTGAGCTGCGTAAGGAGGCAGCGAATGTGCCATTATAGTCCATGCTGACAATCGAGAAGGTACGGTACATATAATAACAATATTATTGCTTGCAAAATGAAAACTATAAAAGTAAACATACTTTTTATTCTACATTAGTCAATGGAATTTTGCATATGTGTATCTTCATTCTTATTCGCTATGAAATGAACTAATTGTATTGCTGCTGCCGCATTTCCTCATTTATTCTCCGTCGTCTTCAACAATGCATCTTAAAAATAACTAAATGAAGTGACATGCTCATGAAAGATGCCTAGATAATGAAAATGAAGGTACAGGTGAATCGATTGACTTGTGATGTTGATTTCGACAGTGATACAGCAGTTTTTTATAGTGATGTAGAGATTAGAGTAGATTTGAACATTTAATGTTTTGTTCTTTCCTTATCGTATTGAAGGGCCACGATGACGGAGTTTTGGGTATCGTAATGTAAGTACTGAGTTACATTATCGTGTACATAACATTCCTTTTGAATTTAAAGAGTGCATGAATAAATTGAAATCGAAAAGTTTTCTATTGAACAAAGCAAGTTGAAGTACAAGTTTTTATTGTCATATTTTGCTAGCTAAAGAGTGGGCTAGTTGACTCTCGTGGTTCTTCATGCATCCACTACCAGTTTCATTTCATACATTGCATTATACTGGTCTCCTTTTCTCATTCTCATCCTGGTGATGAGCCCTATTGACCTAAAAAATTTAGCACCAGTCAAAATTGCAAGCCATCTCGTGCAAGCACTCCCTTCTATTTTGTGGTTCTCAAAGTAAATGAAGATGCAAACATGCATGGCATTAGATGAAGATGTGGTGATACGGTCATTGAGGCAGTTGTCGAATAATGTACGTCTGTTAGAACACTTAAATTTAAATTTTAGGACCACATCATCGGAAGCATATTTATACTTGTTATATCGTATGCAAATATTTTTAGACCAGCAATAAAAATATAATATAAACAATGCACAATCAACATCACCTTTCAAAGTATGATGCAACGTACAATGCAGTTATAGGGCATTCCCTAAAAATTGTGGTTGAGGGCATGGTTAACCCTTTCCTTTTGTTGGAATATAAAATCATTAACTATGGATGTGTAGGGTTCACTTGGTTAGAGTTTCTAATGGTAATTTTTAAATTCTATAATACAAATCAAATACCCAGTTTCACATATTTTTAAACGAAAATAAGGTAAAAGTTCATTCCGTACATTTTTGCATACCGATACCACGCATTCAATTACAGGGACCTATTTACATCCCTTCAACAACTACTTTCCTTTTTAATTGCTGTTTATGCATCCATTTGATTTTTCATACTTCGTTCATTGCAGTCCCTTTAAATTGCTCAAACAGTCCAAACTAATAATGATTAATAATAATTAATGAATAATATTATTCGTACAATACAAACAACCTTTTCTTTTACTTGTACTGCTTCATCATTTGCCATTCAACGCTCGCATTTAAATACATAATAAAATGTAAATATATTTTCAGTCAACTTCTATATCAAGTTAGGATCATTATAGGTACACCTATGTATATGTATACCATACCTTGTTACATAAATACCTATACATGACAGTCTACAGTTGATCAACCGGAAACAAAATGGTCATTGTAAATCCAAAGCTATCCTTACCAACTGATCTGCCTTATAAAAAGCGTCAAAGGTAAAACCAGATGAAATTTTTTTTCAAAAACAATTTAATATTTTTCTTCATAAAATATGCGTTTTATGTATGCAATTAATATCTTCCTAAACGTAACTGGTTAACCAGGCCATTCAATTCCAATACGCCTTTGCAGCAAGCGACAATACGCTACAATGAAGCACTTCGAAAGCAATACAATGATATTCAATTTGCGAAGCGTCTAGAAAATGTGAACGTTGCACAGAATGAAAAAGCATCTGCCAATACGATTGATCTTGCAAAGGATATAGATCCTCAGCTATTTGTAGAAATGAGTAGTCTGAATCCTCTTCCTGCACCAAAACAAAGGAAATCTAGACGAGCTGATATTACCTCCGGATGTTTTGGGGATGTCGCTTTAGGCTCTTTATACAACACGTCTGGAATGGGCAATGCCAGCCAAACAATCAGTTCCAATGAAAATACAAACGTTCTGCCTCCTTCATACGACTGCAACAATATTGAAATGTTCCCCCATTTACCTAGCCCAACTGTCATTGCAGATGGTGATTCAGGAAAATCGTCCATGTCTTATTTTGCAAAGAGTCTTAAGCATCCGAAATCTCCACCTTTACCTGAAAGCTTGCATACACTGGAAACTCAAGCAATAAATGAGTATGAGCCTCGGATTGATTCAGCCCATGACATGATATTCGGAAATGTAATGGGCATCGACTACGGGAATTATGTTCATGATCATTTGTGGTCCCATCAAGGATGCAGCAATAACAACACCTTTCAGTTCAAACAGCATCCAAACTTCCGAGGAGTCTCTTCTTGCATTGCAAGTAAATCTGTAGGGTACAACCTACCCTCCACTTTGGGGACATATAATACACGGGATGACTCAAACATGAATAGCGATGACAATTTGGTGAATGTCGGACAATGCCCATGCCCGGCTTCAGCTAGTCCATCAACATGTGTCACAGGGGGTACTGTAGGAACTAATCGACGGTCTACATCTGTTCCTAGACCAAGAACTGGAACACGAAAAGAGACCCTCAAACAAGCTGCAATTAGGTGTGGTATCATAAAAGGAAACCAAACGGTGCCTGCAATTCCTAAGCGTTCTCACTATCTAGGTATTCAGGGATGCGGAATAAAACCTTTGTTAAAAATAGCTCAAAAGCTTATTACATCTCATGAATAAACTTAACAATTATCATAAAACTTCTCAAATCGAATACATTTTAGTACCTTTACAACTCAGCAATGCCCAAAGTGATCCGTTGGTCTCTGTTGTTGAAATCCTGCACCCTAGGTCATTAATCCCTACATGTTCCTCTGAAGCTCTGCTTGAGGTAAGTGGGGTATGCTATTAGTGATTTGTTAATAATTATTTTTACTTCATTCGTGTATTTTTATGCTCAGCAAACTACAAATGATTGGTTATTTGGTTCATAAAGGAAATGAGAAATAAAATTGCTGATGCTGAGTTTAAAAAAGATGGTTACGATTCAAATTCCAACACTAATATGAAAAAGGATGGCCATTTAGATGCAAAAGGGAAAGACGAGAAGTGTACAGATTACGAGAAAATTCCTTTCCAAGTCAGATCTGTTTCAGACTTCCGAAACATGGAAAGCTGAAATAGGAAACATTTACATGAACTCATATATAAATTCTATGTAATAAATGCTATAATCATTAGCAATGCATACATCTATGAATGACAAAAAACTAGAAACATTGCGCAATACTTCATTGTCCAAAAGATTGAAATTAACCTTTTGTAAAAAACCAATGTGAAAACTTGCTCACAACCAAAAAAAATCATTGTCCTTGATTTTGTTTGATACAGATAAATACTGATAAATGGGATGGATGTTACGTGGCACTGTAGTCGAGTCGTCATAATAACTTTTAACAATGTGTAATTAAATCCCCTTTTTATTTTACTTTTATTAAATTATTGCAAGAGCCATAGTTATGCTATACTTGTCATATGGTGTATCGGTGTATGATTCTAGTTAAAAATTGACAGATTTCCAAATTCAGTGTTCAAATTTTCCATGAAAAATTATTATTGACTCGACTCAACCGTGTACAAAAAAGCAAATTATTCAAATCAAACCAACGTATCTTAAGATTTAGTCCAAATCCAACAGTTATGAAACGAATTAAGATGAACTACTAATCAACCTAATGTCAAAATCATGATCAATGAGATGCTTCTAGGGTATATTACAGGTATATTTATTTTATATAGGCAGCTGTTCGTGACTAAACAAATATTTTACAATTTTGATGCGTTAACTAATTACTCTACTTTCTAAATGTATTTCGCATGTTTTGTATTATAGGCATTTTAAATAGGTACATTGGAGACTATTTTGAAAATATCGACTCATCTCAATTGACGGGCTCCTTGTTTGGAGGTAATTTTTAAAAGTTTGCATATACATATTCACAGGTATATCACTAATCACGTACAAAATTATTGTCCATTATTCCTCAAGGCGGTGTGACTTTAAATGACCTCAGTTTTCGTTCAAGCATTTTTGAGCCTCTCGGCCTTCCATTCCATTTGGTGGCTGGGAGATGTGGGACGCTTGAAATTAAATACACATTGCGGAAGCTCTATAGTGAACCTGTAATTGTAAACATCAAAGATTTGCACATGCTCATTATACCAGCCAGGTGCGTAAAATATGATGCCAACGCTGAAAAAGCTAGAAAGCAGCTTCGCAAAATGCGAAGATTGGAAATTTTCGAAAGCATAAAACACCATATCCGTGAAAGGGATCAGAAAGGTTGGAATACAAACATTTTATTTTAGATCAATCCAATCCAATTGATCAGATTACATATACGTTTACGTTTGTAGACATAGTCGAAATTTCAAATGTTTCACAACTTATGATATTTAGATGCCCAAAAGCTTCAGGAAGCCACCTACTTTGATATGTGGGTTATGCAGGTGTTGCGCAATATTCAGTTTCAAATAGAGTCTTTGCACATACGTTTTGAAGATGATATCACAAACAAAAAGGCACCGTTTTCAGTTGGGATAGCACTTGACATCCTTAACGTGCTAACCACGGATGCCAATTGGAAAAACCAGTTTGTTAAAGAATATGTACCGGAAACTATCTACAAGCTAGTAAAAGTTAATGGGTTATCACTGTACTGGAACCCAGCTCCAACTGCTCTTTACAAAGGAGTTCAGGATCAGAAGTTACTTTTTAGTCGCTTAAAAGTTATACCAACTCATCGCGATACTGGATTTAAGTTTCGTAAGTTAGGATGCTATACATAATCTACGCAATACTGTATTATATATTTGCTCCTTTGCAAACGGAATTCAAGGTTCAAATCACGCCGTTCCCAGATTTAATTAAGGATCCTTTTAGCAAGCCACGCTTGGTATTGGAAACAGGGTTACCCGAATTAGTCCTGTACTTGTCGGACAAGCAGTTCGTAGATATCTTTATGTTTTTTGAAACGTTAGAGGGACTTATCAAGAGTTACAAGAACAGAAAGCATCGTGCTGATCTGCAGACAACTCCTTATCACGGTCATTATAAAGAATGGTACAATAAATAGTAATACTAACTTTTAAAACATGTTCCACTGTTCCAGTAATCTTGCATACATGACAAGTAAACTGTATATTTTTTGTCCAGGTGGCATTTTGCTTACAACTGTATTTTGGATGACATTCGTCGACGGAGAAAAAACTACAATTGGGCAAATATTTCTCAACATCGACAAAACTGCAAGAAATACATGAATGTTAGTAGGTATTCGGTTCTGACAGTTGGAATTATAATCTTATATTAGACATTTTCAACTAATTGAGTTAAAATTTTAAGTTTAAATTTTCTATGTAACATCTGCACAGGCTTATTACAAGAAAAACGTAGAGAAGAAGTCAGGAGGTGACGTTGATACAACCATCTCCACCATGGAACAAGAGCTGGACCTGTTTAACCTGATTCTCTCACGGAAGCAAGTTGACATAAAAAAGTTAAAATTGGAGTCAAAACCACCAGAGAAGGCAGCCACTGGAGGAGGTGGATCTTGGTTGACATCATTCTTTTATCCTTCTGCTCAAGCTCCAGCCTCTGTACCAGCTCAGCAAACTACGAACGAAATTACTTTCACTGCTAGTGAATTGACGGAAAAAGAAAAGGAGGATATACGAATTGCTGTAGGATTTGCGAAAAGACTAGATATCGTCAACATACCAGAGAACTACGTAGAAGTAGAGCTAAACGCTCTCCTAAACGAAGTACGACTCATTATCCATCGCACTGTCAATAGGAAACGGGAAACAGTTTTGGAAACAGTGTTTGAACGGTTTAGTTTTGGCTTTCGCTTTCGGCCGGTAGGAGATGGAGTAGAGGTTGAGTTGAAAATGGGACGGATTGAAGCATTTGGAGGTGATTTTCCAAGGGGTGCACTTGATGACGCGTATGATATTCCACACATAATCACAACAGCCAACGCTGCGACGTCAGAGTACTTTCTTAAGCTCTTGTACGAAAAAGCTCCATTAGATTCTGAGGTTGACCATAAAGTTTGCGTTGAAGGGTTAGCTTTACAGATCACGTATGATGCGGACACCTTTCAGAAGCTGAACGATTGCTTTACAATACCACACAGAGGTGGGCAGAAGCTTGGACCAATTCATGCCTCCACAATCATAAATCGGATAACACAGTTCAAGTCGTCTACTGTTGGGAAATTGCTTAAAATGATGGAAAACAAGGGGAAAGTAGAGCTCAGTGTGTGTTTAATCACGCCGTATTTAGTAATACCTCAGGATTCCAGTCACCGAGGGTAAGGTCTACTTTACGTTATTGAAACCTTTTATGTATTTTGTTTGCATATTGCATAGCTCCAGCTCGAGTGAGTCTTATGACCAATCGTTACTTATATAACTTTTATTTTCAGGAAATCAAACTTCATAGTCGTCCGACTTGGCGAAGTAAATTTGATTGGGACAATTATTGGTGGTACACTTTGCGCTAACGGTGCATGCACAGATCTGATTTGAAAATTAATATTTTCCAAACCCTGAAAGGAATCGATTTATTACCATAAAGTCAAGCGTGATAAATATTCTTTGTAACGCAAATTTGACCCCTAAATTTTTGTGTAGAAAATTCGCAAAAAATTATTAAGTAATTTTTTATATCTAAATTCTACATCTGTTTATATAAGAAAAATCAAACATGATTGCAAGTTCAATGTAATATACTGCCAAATTAAAAGTGCAAAAATTTTTGCTCCAGAACGACCCATAGACAGCTTTGTCAATAAAAACTCGTTTTCCCTTCCCACATACACTCATACCTACTCATTATTCGGGATTTCTATTCTGGCTGCCGAAACACTGTCAAAACGATTTCGCTGAGCATACTTACTGTTAGGTACTTTCTATTTTGGACATCTTAAGGTGAGTTTATGTATCCAGCAGGTTTCAGTTGGCTTCTGTCGACCAGTCGGTGCACATAGTGATTGCATAAAAGATAAATTCATCACATATCGGTGGGACGCGCTCCATATTATTATATTTCATAGCTCTTTAGTTGGTCTTGGATATCATAATGAAGTGTCCAAATCAGTGTTTAAGTGTTTTCGTGTTGATTACAATCATCGAAATTTCATCCGCTCTATATTCACCACTAGTAATTTTTGGTAAGCATCAGTTTTACTTTTTCGGTTCACTCACTCTCATAAAAGTATAGTATACGATTAGATGCCTAAATTGGATATCTGCTCTTTTGGATTGATGAAGAAGCATTTTAAAAATAGGATTCCCATGACTCATGCCAATACATAACTGGTATTAAAGGTGGAGACGTGGTTATGCCTCAGAGCAATACTTTCGCAGACATCACCTAACATAAAAATATGGTATTCCAGTTTTTAACTCATAGTACCAGTAGACGATATAATCAGAAACTAAAGTTTGGTATCTATTGTCATAAAAAATCCCAAAGCTCATAAATAAATTTCATTTTTCTACATTGTGTACAAAATAGAATGCGAGTGTGTTAGTAATATCCAAGAAAAATATAATAATATGATTGTCGTAAAAGTTTGGGCTGGAGAAGTTAGAAACATACCGATTACCGATCGTTGATCGTGAAATCTTATATAATGAATTTATTTGACATTGCATATTGCATGGGCAACATTATTAACAACAAAATAGCTGGTTTAATGTCATCATTAGAAAGAAAAAAGGCATGCTTTTATATGTATAGGTAAGTTGATACCAAGAATTGGCTTTACGTTGGATAATGGAAGAACATTATTCACAAAAAAGCTATTACGCTGGCTTTTTCTGGTTTAATATATATTTTTCGTGTACCCGAGCAGATCAATGTAGAGAATTAGACGGACGGTATAGTAAGATAAGGTCCATGACCTGCACTTTATCTTTTGACAAGCAATACAGTCACGGATAAATGATCAACAAGACAAGATGACATCCAATTAATTAGGATGGATTAAATATGACGTATATGAGTAAACCACTAGCTAGAGTAAATATGCAATATTACATCTTCCCTTCTAACAGGTACCAGCGACTGGAATAATATGCAGCAGCAGGTGCAAAAACAAGACTTCACCGCACCAGTCTTAATCCCTAGAGTATTCACAAGAAATTCATTTAGTGTAAATAACGCAATAAACAAAGGCAGTACATCTTTTAGAACTAATAGCGACGTGTGCAAAGAGTCTACAGGCCAGTTTGCAGATCCCAGCTATTGTGATAAATACTACGATTGCTGGGATGGAAGACCCGTTTCTTCAGGCCAATGTTCACATGGACTAATGTTCAATGAACATACTTCATCCTGTGATTATCCGATGAACGTTGACTGCAATGGCAAGCAAGTATCCAGTAAGTAATAACAATTTAAAAAGTCATAATAGATAATGTACTGGACATCTCCAATTGATTTGATTTACACATTAAAGAGCCATTACAAGACGTTGACCAAGGCTGTGAACAACCTTATGGAACATTTGCAAATCCGAACAATTGCACTCAATTCGCTGTTTGTCATGCAGGAACGGCTACATATTATACGTGTGAAGAAGGATTGGCTTATGATAAGGTACAGATCTTCTCATTCTTCATTAGGTTGGGTAGCAGTCCGGCAGCTAAATTATTCCTAAAAATACTTAAATGCTTTCTTTTAAAGGAACTTGGAGTCTGCACACAGCCACAGGATCCCTCTTGCCTCCAACCTTCTCAGCCACCACCTACTGATACCGCAGATGAAGGGCAAGGAATTCCCGAGCTACCACTTGATCCCGATAATTTTAAACCGATCCCACCCAGCGGGCCTGGTGGAAGTGGCAACGACAATGGAGGCTCAATCGTCTTCCCAATCATACCTGGTTCACCTCAAGCTACTAAATGCCCAACAGGATCCTCTGGATTCTTGCCAGTTGCAAAAGACTGTCAGTCAGTAATTGTTTGCATTAAGGGTTCTGGTTACTTGCTTAGCTGTCCCAAAGGAAACTACTATTATCCTCCAGAAGCACGTTGCAAGCCTGGAAGAAGTGAATCTTGTGAGCAAATGAATCCACCTCCTCTCACTATCGACAACGTGAAGTATGCGTACTTACGTTCAGGCTACCCACTTTTACCCAATGGAATTTATTTCTGAATTATTTATTTACTGAACTGAATAAATACGAATAAAAGGGAACTTAAAATGTCAACGACTACGTACGTATATTAACATACCTTTGTACAACTTTCCTAAGAATGTATAAAATTTGGAAGACGCTGTCTCAGGAATCTTTACTCTGAAGTAGTAATAATCACATATCACTCATCTATACAGAACATAGCAAATTCACCCAATTTCATACTTCGTTCAATCTGTAGCTCAATTAAGTTATGAATTATTGTCCCCACCCCATTCTCATATTTGCCTTCTACATCTTCGTGCAGCTTTAGCTTTCGTGGAAATCCTGCAAATTCACACTTTGTTCTTGCCATAATCATATTATTCATCAACCATCATACATCATATACATCAGTCAGTCAATACTAATAATCAATCTAGAAATAATCATTCTTAACCAATTCACACATCACTGTCTGTAAGCATATTTAAGGTACAGTCTAAATCCAAATAATTCCAACCCCTCAAAACAAACAAACCTTGTGATTGCGATATGAACAAAGAACCATTGAATTGATGAGCTAAAAGCACTTCTGCCAGCGAAAATGTTTTCTAAAAGCACCACAACATACAACATTGTGCATGATGACGGAGATACATGCAAATGCATGCAGAGCAAAGCATGCAATGCCTTATGATATATGTGCGTATGTGAAGATAGGCTGATACCTTAAATCTTAATATCTGTTTTTATGTCAATATCGGTTATGCTGCTGTTTGAAAATACCATACTGTCTACCAAGAATATCGTGATTAGTAATTAGAAGACTTGAATTGGTTTGTTTGTTAGTTAGAAGGTCAGTTATCCATCATGGGGAAGCTACGTGCGAAGGAGTTAAGGAAGGCTGTTAAATCTAAGCTGTCCTCAGGACGAATTGGAAAGGGAGGGGGTGGAAGTGGTGACCAGCTGAAGAAAACGGTTGGGAAAATCAGTGCTGAGATTAGTGCCATCAGTTTGGGCCCTCCCAGAGCGAAGATCTTGAAGAAGGCGGGAGGAGGAGGAGCATCGAGCAGTCTTCTTTCCAGTAATTTTGCTAGTCGTTTGAGTGTGCTGAACAAGAAGAAGAAGAAGGTCACCTTTTGTCAAAACCTTTTGGCGGAGGAGTTGAAGGAGAAGGAGGAAGGGGATAGGGGAGCAAAGCAGTATTTTAAGGTGGTTCATCCATCAGCTATTGGGAAAAAGATTGGAGGGAAAGGGGAGAAAGTGGAGGCGCTGATTCCAGAACGTGAGGTGCTCAAGGAGTCGTCTGTTAAGGAGTTGAGGAAGATTATTAAGAGCACGGTGAAGAACAAGAAGATTAGGCTGAAGGCGAGGAATGAGACTTTTAAGAGGAGTAAGTTTGAAGATAAAATATATAATTTAAGTATGGAGGTACTAAGCAAGCAGAGGATTAGTTAAAAATTTATTGTTGTATGCCTATTTTTTGCAGAAATGGAACTGTTGAAGCAGACGAAGCAGGAGATAATCAAAGCTAAGCAGAGACAACAGACTGTAATTGTGGGCGATTTGAACCCCATCTTGGAGGCGTTGCCTGATTTGGGGGATGATGGGGGTGAAGAAGAGAAAAGACAATTGATTGAGACTGAGTTGATGACTATAGTGGAGGACCAGAGGAAGTTTATACCAAAGAAAAATAAACACAGTGTAAAGAAGACGCAGCAAGCAATGTAAGTCTGAACAAGATTTTCTGGGTAATTAGTTTGAGATTAATTTTCTTTCTGTATTTAAGTATTTCATTTTTATTTATTTTATTACAGACTTGACAGTATGAAACTCTTTAAGGCTTCAGGAGTTACAGCTGGAGCTGGCGTACCAAGTAAATAAAAAAATTAAATATTATACAAGACAATTCACTTGGACTTATACTCGAAGAACGTGTAACAATTAACTTAACTTAGACTTAAAAGCGACAACCACTGATGGAGTATGTACTATAACACTTGTGTCAGTATCGTTAAATAAACTTTTTATTACGCATTCATACTACGACTTGTAGATGGTATCGGTTCTATGCTTTTTTCATTTTCATTAGAAAGTAACATTATCTCATCCGAATCATAATCGTATTCAGGTTCAACTGGCTCTGTTTTGATGACAGGCTGCTCAGTTTGCTCACTCTTTTTCTCTGTTTCCTTTGGCCACTTTTTATGAATCTTGGCTCTCCTTTTAGCATCCTCTTTAATATAATCTTCAAAGTTAAAATCCTTTGATGTCATATGCTCGCGTACCATAGACAAAGGTGGAATTTGGAAATCTCTTGGATATTCATACTCTTCGTCCGAATCTTGAATAACATCTTCCTTTTTAATGACGTGGGTAACTACAGGATAATATCTAGCTTTTAAAACTTTAAAAGACTTCCCTACTAGGTCATACCCATCCTCTCCATTCGAATAATTCTCCCCGAACAAAGGATCATGAGGTATCTCTGGTTCAGGTACAATACTTTTCAGGACTTCTGAGTCCTGTGACTGGTTCTGGGAAGAATGAGGCATTGAACTAGACTCCCCATCAGCTTCAGACTTCTTTTTAAAAAATAACGACGTTCCAACAGTATCCTCCCAATGACCCGCAAGGTACTTCCCACCTAATTGTATCACTGGCAGTTTAGAGTCCATATCAAATATTTTCATTTCTAAATGTGAAAGGGATCCCTCCACTTGGCTTTTCGCAGCCCTAGGTGCTAATGAGGAAAACAGCCCATCGACATCTGGTATATCCTCCAAGTCAACGTACACCAACGTCTCTTCCCATTCATCATCTTCCCCTTCATTCTTACTAGCCTCCTCCGTAGTTTCCTTAGCTGCATCCCTACTGTCGGTGTTGCGTTTATGATACTCAAAGTCATAAAAGGGATACCAGTCTTCAATTTTTATTTTAGATAATCCTTGGCATATTTCCAACGATTCTTTTATTCCAGGTTTATCCAAATCAATCTCTTCATCCGAGCTTATATTCCGGGTTTCACTAGTGGTTAGCTGTCTTCTTGGAGGAAACCTTAGTTTTGGCGTTCTCCTTCGTGTCGCTTGTGCAAATTCATCTTGATTCCCTGACCCAACTTTTTTGGAGGAAAAAGACCTCTCCTTTTCAATAGCGTCCACTGCGCTCTGTGCTGCTCCTCTTCTTTGTCTTTTTTTAGGTGGCGTAAAAAGTCCTGCTTTTTTCTTTCCTCCCACCCCTCCTTCACGGGTACTACTAGGTTCTGGCCTCTGCACTGGGGGAATTGAACTTGTGCTGGGTTGTGGTTGTGACTGAGACTGTTGTACATCCCCACTAATGTCAGCAACCGCTTTGGTGAACTTTCGGGTCAGTACCTTCGGGCGTTTTAGATTTTTGGTTCCGGCCTTCCTTCCACTCGGCATTTTAATTGGGATTATTCTGCAAGCAGCAATTTTAATTATTGAAGTAATTACAACAAATGACAAACACATTTCTTACAATTTTAAATGAGCATTGGGCATTTGATTTCCATGCATTTTTAGGACGCTTGCATTTTCATGCATTTCTATGAAAATATGAAAATGCAGGTGCATAAGCTTGCACCGTTTCATCTGATGCGATTAAAGCGTCACTAAATTCCTTGTAAAATATTTACCGTATCGTCTATTTACCCGTTCCAAAGGCACTGTCTTGGATTCAAATCTTGCTGGAGGCAACTAGTTTTTGTAATGTATGAAAACGGTAGGTTCGCACGTAAAGCTACGTTTAACAATTAGTTGAAGAAATAAGGATCTTTGTACTCTTTCCATATACTTTAATGATGGCTTTAAATAGTGAAGGCATTTAAATTAATATTTAAACGTTTAAAAAAAGTTGGAAATATCTATCCACCCAGGTTTGTTTATAAGTATGCAAAAGCAAATGCATAGGACACATACATGATTCATGATAGGGCATTTCTTGCCGGTTAGCTATGGGTTTATATCTGGGGCAGCGTGAATAATCTTGCAAATGGAACAAGGGAAGCTTAGCATATAGGGTGAAGCTATTGTATGTCGTAAAGGTAGGAAGAGAGTAGAGCTGGGCTGGGCTTCATCAATTTCAACATATTCTTACTTTATTGGACCGCATACTCTTTGTTGGGTTCCACTGGAAAACTTTTGTAGAACTTCACTCCAGCCAAGTTTATGAGAAAATTTGTCTTGCCGGTAGGTACCTGGTATTATCTGCTGAATGATTATACGCAACTTACTTGACCACGTAGTGTTTCTTTGCGTATGTGGAGTGAAAGTATGAGACTATTTACGGAAATAGTATGCAGATT
>JAHZNG010004186.1:0-15616 GCA_027744375.1 Orchesellides sinensis | reverse complement strand
CGCAGAGTTTAGCTTAGCTTATACACAATTGCACATCTAACATATGAACAAAGTAAAATGCAACACACCCCACTATTTTAAAACCTCTTCAATCTCTCAGCGACAACTTGGGTTAAATGGGGTTTGATGCTACCGCGATATTATTACGAGCGTTAAACAGTAGTATAGGGGAGGGAAAGAAATGATGAAGAAAGTCGTGATGAGGCAATATTTTTCTCGCCTTTCTTTTTCTCCTAGTAAAGCCACACTTTTAGGAAGGTTGTGTAGTTGTTACCGTTGTATTATTGCACTTATGCCACTTTTTAGGAGGAATGAAACGTGTGAAAACAAGGATGGCTCCTTTTCCCATTCACTTTTATTGTTAATAATCCACCCACTTGATGTATACCTGTGTATGTATAAAAATACACATAACGACTGGGTTTTATTACAAATAAGAAGAAAAGTTAAGTAATGAAATACCTATATACAGGCTGGTTATGGGAAAAGTCATCACAGGGGTTTTTAGTGTGATGGGCTTGCTCAAAAATGAACTTTTTCATTTTCATCAGGATCATCACGATCACGAGGAATTTTTTCTTGTAGCATTAATTAATGGGAGTGATTCATTCCTTGAGAATCATCGAAGAAGATAAAGAGTCCATAAATGGAATACTAGCACTTGGAATTAGTTTGACGATGTGATACGAGGAAGACCTACTTAAAAAGTTAGCACTTGTATACTCTGTTTCAAGGATAGATGCTTGGAAGTTTTTAGTTCTTGCCTTAAGCGCTTGAAAGAGCTTCCTTTTACGCGAGCTGATTTTCCTGAGATTTTAATTAAGTAAATATCTTGAAGTCTTTTATAAAATTCAAAGGATCTAAAGACAGTTGGCGCACACACCTGATCAAAATGCAATTGAACGAGCAAATTCAAAATTTGTTGGAGCACCTTTACATTAAGGTTATTCACAGTTTAATAAGATCACAAAGTTTTTAAATTTGTAGCAAAAATCTTAAAAAGTGAAGGTAGATGCATTCTGTTTATCTCACAATTTGGAATATTTTTGGCTTTTTGGAAGAAATCTAATAAAAATTAACCTTATATATTTTGTTCTGAGCCATTGGATAATAATGAAGACAAAATTCATTGACTCTCATGACATTTACTTTACCAATAAATATAATTCTTGTGTATACTTCCCATTCCCATGCGTACATCACAGTAAATTTGACGTATGCACCAACAAAGCCTTGTGAAGTTACCTTAGCTAATATCGTTTCCGACATGGCTCTACAATCAGGCTTTAAACTAAACATGGAAATGGAAAAGAAAATAAACTTCCTTTTTTTGGTTTACATATTTACATTTACACTATAATATTATGTATTCTTTTCATTTCTAGAATTGAATAGAATCACAATATGAATGTAACGTAATGTTAAAAAATCCATCTGTAAATTCTTGTATGTTGATATAGGCTGAGGTTTTTTATAGAAAATCATTTGACAAATGTCCAATCCCAGCATCAGAAATACCTTGACTCACGTTTTCAGACCCTAAAGCTAGGACTAAAAAGGGAATTTTCAAAGAAACAGGAAAAATATTCCAAGAATTTTTCTCTTTTGCTCATTCAGAGAATAAAAGGTGAAAATTTTCTTACATTTATCTAAGATTAAGGTTCACGAGTAATATTCTTTCTATACAGTTGGAAAGGAGCACAACGAATAGAAGAAGAATTTTCTGAATTTGGGATTTGAAGCAATCGCAATCTCGCATTCAACTAACTCAGCAGTTTATCTCTCTGTGCTGTATGCGTATTTTACTTTCAACATGGAAAACGTCAATACCAAAGAATTGCTCGTGGCCCTATACCTTCTTAAAAAAAGAAAACGGTCAACGTGGCACAGTCAGCCAAAAAAGTTTATACAAGTTGAATAATATTTTTCTCTGTGTGTGTAAGACTGAAGATTAATGCTCTATCAAATACATCAAAGCTTTGGCTGAATCATATGCACTCTTTATATACTTTAGTTTCTTTGAACGTTTGATGTGTATTTGGTGATATCTTTCATAGGGATTTGCTTCACATTATAGACATTTTATCCATTTTTTGTGCATCTATCTACTCAAATCATCACAAGAGCAAAAGTGTTTACATTGCCACAATTGTGAAGCGGAGAGGTGCTTAACGTTGTTGCATCAGCATCAGCTACGTTGTATTATAGCATTATGATGGGGTTATGTTAGCAAGATCCTTAATCGTAATCTTTATATAACATTTGAATATCTTTATCATTTAACGATGGTAAAGTGCAAGAGGGAAATGCATTTGGATTTTTACTGTCATACGGATGTTCTTGTCTGTAGTTATGAAAGCTTCCGGTTATGCATATAGGATGAAATGACCAAGTACAACAACCCCCTATATAAAAATCTATTGACCTAATGTCTCCAAATGAAATGGAACATGGCACAGCATCATTACAGTTATGGCCACATATATTATCACATTGGCAGCATTTCCTGATTAATGGTTTCGACGAAACTGTTGACCCCAAAGATGTAATGTGTTCAATGCAATTTCGCTGATGGTCTATGTGTAATGTGTAGAGTCAGTACAGTGTGTGTGCGTGGGTGAAGGAGGGGTAAGTTGGGCGCTAGTCCAGGAATGGGGTTGCGTATCTATATCTTCACAACTTCTGCTGTTGCTCTTTCGCAGCAGCTGCTAGTGTGATATACTTTGCCATCAAAATGTTTTCTTAATCGGTGCACTTTATCTTGCTTTGAAAGAAACGTCCAGATAGAAATAAAATATAGTGTTATAAAACGTTGCATAGTAAGTTATATTGTTTTAGGGAGGCGTCAGTGCATGCTTAAGTCTCTTTATACTAAATCTCAAGTGAATAATTTTGCTTTTTTCTTCAAGGAAATCTGTTGGGGATGAGCGTGTTCTCTGTATGAAATTTTCATCATTGAATGATGTATATGCATATATGTATGATATGGCTTGACTATGACAAAAATTATGACTTGCGGTTTCTTTTAATAAGCTTGTTGTAAAACACTTTAAAGCTATGCATTAAATGATCAATTCTTACATTGTTAAGCTTTAGCAAATCCATGGCTCCAGTAATCCTGCATAAAAATTAGTATGGCAGATAAAGCAAAAACCAACAAGAAAGTTGAAATACTTGATGTAATAGTATTCTTAAGGTTTATGTTAAATGCACATTTAAGTGTCACGTTTTCATGCAGTGATGACTTTTATGTAGTAGAGCACAAGAGATAAAGCGAGTTTAAGTTTTGGCGATCTTTCAAACGGTTAAAACATAATTCCTCCCTCAAGATTTTTTCTTTCGCCCTATTCTTTTGCGCTCCATTTAATGCAATAAACCATAACCTGTAGTGATTTTGGTTATATTTTTCCGGCTCTGTCACTATTACAGTTTTTTCTCTGTTCCAAAAGTACAAATGGTTAATATACATGCATGTGTCTTTACACATCGCATGAATAAAACTTACATACATCTTTAGATCTATACCTACGTATACCTAAACCTGATGCTTGCATCTTTTTTACTACTTTTTTAAATTACTTCTTTACTTCCATTTAATGCAATAAACCATAAACTGTAGTGATTTTGGTTATATTTTTCCGGCTCTGTATCTATTACAGTTTTTGCTCTGTTCCAAAAGTACAAATGGTTAATATACATGCATGTGTCTTTACACATCGCATGAATAAAACTTACATACATCTTTAGATCTATACCTTCGTATACCTAAACCTGATGCTTGCATCGTTTTTACTACTTTTTTAAATTACTTCTTTACTTTTACCATTTTATAAGCTCATTTTTCCTCACTTCATTCAAGTGCAACTGGCCTTGACACACAGTTCTGCGCATTTGAATTGCATACAGTTTTAATCTTTTTACAAGAGTTTAAGAATTATCTTTCTGCTTGCAACACTTTAGTTGAAATGTAAATTGGCTTTTAACAAGTTATAGTTTGCGTCAACTAGAATAATATAACGAAAACAGATACATTTTATATTGTTAACGCAAACGAGGAGTGCAGATATAAAACTTCTGCTTCGAATCATTTTCCAGATAAGTACCGTTAAGGGTATTTCTACTTCATTCCGCAACACTCCATATTCCAGCTCAATCCTCTGATTCATGACTTGGCACGAAAACACATTTGTTCGGTTACGATTTTTCTATTATTTTCAGTTGGCTAAGATTTATTTCACAGGCTACATACATACTTCATGTCTCTTGCAATACCCAATAGGAGGATGCATGATGTGGCAATAATTTTTCTTTTTCTCTCACTATTCCATATTTATGCACTGCTTCGAATTTGGAAAGGGTTTATTACGCAGTAATGTAGCTAATATATTCTACAATAATTCAGATAATCGTGGAACAAATTAAATATTTTGTCTTCCCAATTTCAAAAACACATTTTTCTAACCATTGCTATAAATTACCCTATGATATTGTCATCAATCGAACTAAAAACTCTTCTTTAAGATGTAAAAGTGTATATGTGAGTAACCCGAACCTAATGCTTTTTCCTTGAGTCTTGAGGGAACGGATTAACAGAGGAAGTAAGAAAGGAAGGGAGCTTAGGAGTTTCAGGAAACAAAACCTGATAAAAGCATGCAAGAATGGTTCGAAACATTGAAAAACTGGTTCCACTTCCTAATTTCATTAGTGAGTCAGGATAGTACGCAACGCATTATCGCATCACCAAACATAACCATTCCTTTGCTGTCGTTCTTCTGAGAATAAAGATGATACAAGTTATATAACGTCTGTTGGAGTAGTAAATGTACGTATAAGAGATAAAAATGTAACCTTTTTGATACAGCTTTTTTATACCACACTTCACTTCTTTAGTATGCAATACACACCAACCGTGCTCAATGAAACTGAAGAAAAACGATGAGCGCTTGAGAAGAAAGAGAGGAAAGTTTCTTTTCTGCAATTAGCATCAAAGTTAAAGGCAAAACCAAATAATGAATGTACCAGACAAGTTTTTAAAAAATTCTAGGAAACTTAGACAGTTCCCGTACTATATCCGTTTGTTGATTAGTCTTGTAAAAAGAACTCTTATTTTCTTACTCAAAATCGTATGCATTCCTCCAAAGATAATGTCTTGGTTTTTTACGTCATCAAAGTTTTTACTTTTAGTCAGAGAGAATATAAACTGTACCACCGTGTGCCCTACCAGTATTAGTAGTACCGGTCTCATTCACTAACCAGTCTAACCAACCAGAGTAAAATGCAACCAAACAACAAAAGAGCCCAACTTTTTCATATCAAACTCTCCAAAAAGTTTTTGGCTTGTGATGCCAGTTTTTGCTGTCATTACAAACTGTAATGTTTTTACTGTTACTTTACAGAAACGACTTGAAAGAAAGATCCGTTTTATTTTATTTTTGTCCTGTCTTGCATTTCTAGAGAAAACAGGCAGTTTAAGTCTCATTGTGTGTAGTATAATACACACAATGATTGTGTATATTGGAACATTTGCCAAGAAAACACAAAAAGTGGTAGAAATTATATTTTCTTCTGATGATTTTTTCCTCTTATGCCATGAGTTTCCAAGCTGAAAGACAGCTGTCTGTTGATAAAAACAGCAGAGGGTAGTAGAACAGTATTCTGACGGTATGATGGAGTTTCTTCAATACTGGTCTTCCTTGAACCCTTATTTTTTCTCTTATTTGTTTACGGTATTATATAAGTAATATGCACTTAGGTAAGTTATGCATATAAGAAGGCCTAGTCCCACCGACCAGAAAGAAAACTTCCTGAAATGTTGAGTATGATTATCTTGTGGCATTATATTATAAAGTTTTAACCAAAATTCAGTACTTTTAACCACTCTTCTCAGTTACTGTATAGTTTTTCTAAGCATGTTATATACTCTTACCACGAACCACCTCAGAAAACCAAAATGTATGCTTTTGAATTGTTTTCATGCACAGCCCAACTTCTCTAAGTAGAAAAGTCAACGAAACTAAATACAACCAGAAATTCCTTTCATATAATAACGAGTAGAACTGATATGATAGCGTGCAATGCGACTTTAATATGCCTTATCTCAGACAGCTATCAGTAATACAGCACGATTTGACACAAACATATCCCATCATAATTCTAAAAAGCTCGTTTCCTTTAGCTCAGCATATTTATCCATACGTATAATAATATAATAATCCCGGTATATTGGTTTTTAGGAATCTTCTTGACAAGGAAATTATATTTTCACATGGACTTAATAAGTGGTTTATTTGAAGTCGCTGACGAAGGTGGTGGTGAACCTCTAAAAACTACTTTCTCTGCGTGAAATCGTTTGTAATATGAGATTTATTTGAAGTGTTGAGTATTAATAAGTTCAAAAAGAATCCTTATACCGTTGGAACCAGCACTTCAACCAGATTTTTTTACCAGCTCAGCTAATTTTCCATCAGCAAAACAAACTAATTAAAGAAAACAAGAAAATCGAGTAAAAAATCATGTGAGATCGTAGGAGAAAGCTGGGGAAGGAGGGTTGCTTGAGAAAACACTGGCTTTGATGGACGTTCTCTATCAAGTGTACATTCGATGTTGTGTGTGTGTAATAAATACATGTGCAGGTGGAAATTTAGGAAATAGCAACTGAGTAACATTCATCGTATGTAAAATTACTATTTTGCAGAAGTTAAAGAAAACTATATGCAGATACGATGCTGTTAATTAAGGAGAAGCTCACATACTTTCTTTTGCTTGTTTTAGATTCTCTTTGTACAGAAATATGCATTACAGGGTTTGAACGCTTCAGGGTTGAAAAAACGTTGCGCAAGTGAAAGCTTTCGTTTTTTCCCTTCCTGTAAATTATCCCTTTGCTTTTTCCAGGAAAAGTAACTTTTTTTCTTGTAGCTTTGCTGACTTTTCTTTACGTTTTTTTTATCTAATTTGCTTTACTTGATAGATTAGCTGTTAGGATATTAGGTTTTACATGTGAATATACACACGTTACATACTACGTGTGTCAGAAAATGGAGTGAAGCTTGCGTGGTTGCCATGCAGCATTTTATTTGTGAAATTGTAGATGTAGTATGTATTTGATTTAAAAGATGTATTTGTATTGAGAAGTGCATTTGTTGTTATATGTATGAGATTTAGTTGTAGTCTTGTAGTCCAAATGGTCACAAGTAGTTCCGATCAGTCTTGCCAGTTAGGATAAGTAGTCTAGTCTTGTCCTAAAGTTAGTCGTAATTAGTCAGTCTGTTGTCTGTTAATTCACTTTGTACAATTAAGTAATTGTAATTAATAAATGCAATTAAAGTTAAACCCGATCTTGTCTTATTCTGTTCAAAACCCGACTATCATTTCGGTCAAACCCGATAATAATTTATCGCAGTTCAGGGCAAACCCGCTAACATTTTGGCTACACTTTTCTCGAACAGTAAAATCGTACCGCCGGGTAGGTTGTACGTGAAAATTCAAACCCGATAATAATTTATCGCAGTTCAGGGCAAACCCGCTAACATTTTGGCTACACTTTTCTCGAACAGTAAAATCGTACCGCCGGGTAGGTTGTACGTGAAATTTGGTGCCCCAAGTCAGGAAGTTGTAGCTGACACGTTACCAGGATGTCCAGACGAAGAAGACGACAGGACGAGCTATTAGAAGTAGAGATGGAGTACTTCAGGGAACTTGAAGAACTAAGCAGACCAGTTGAATGCAGCTCCAGACAAGCAGATTCAGAACCGGAAGTCATTAGTAAAGATGAAAATACGGACCGGGACACAGTACGTCTTGGGTGCTCAGGTCTTACAGGCAATCTGGATCAAAATTCCGAGAAATCGATGGGATCTGGACCCAAGAGAAGTAGTGTGCCGAATGCATCAAGACAAGTGTCAAAACGTATACAAGATAAGAAAATTTGTGTTGAGGACAGATCTAGCGGATGTTTCAACCTTGCAAGGATTCCAGATCAGCTTTTGAGAAGCCAGGGATTAGGATCCAGTGTCAGCAGTGTGTGTGAGTCATCAGAAGTCTTGTCGACCGAACCTCAAGAGATAAGTCTCAGCAGTATCTCTAAAGAAGATATCGACTGTAAGGAAAATACAACGAGGGACACATCGCGTTTTGGATGTACAGGCCTTGAAGGCAACCTAGATCAGAAGAATTATAAGGATGTAGGATCTGGAGCCAAGAGAAGTGGTGAGCCGAAAGCTGTAAGGCAAATGTCGAAACGTATTCAAGTGAAGATGGATCGGGTAGAGGACAAAACAAGTGAATGTTTCAACTTTGTGGGGATGCCAGACCAGCATTTTAGAAGCCAGGGGTTAGGATCCAAAGTCAGCAGTTCGTTGGAAGCATTAGTCGTTTTGTCGACCGGGCCACAGGAAGAAATCCTTAGAAAGAACTTTAGGCAAGAAAGATTGAATGCAGGATTCGAGTTCAAGATTTCGTCCACATCAGAGAATATTCCAGTAAATGAAGAAGAAGCTGTCGTTCGAATTGATGGACAGGTTATCATGGAGAAGACAGCAAAGAAAATCGAGAGCAGTTCCAAAGAAACGAAGTCAATTTCAAGACTGGATTCGGACTTGGAGTCAACACATCATTTAGGTGTAGAGGACTTCAATGTAGCAGAACCAGTAAATGTAATGCAAGATGCATCTAGTGAAGATCTCTCAACTTTAGAGCACAAGTTGAGAGGGTGGGAGGGTCGACCTTCGAAAGCAAAAAGGGATTTTAATGAAGAAAAGGAATCGATTAAGTTAGAAGTAAGCAGGGGAACGGGGTGGTCTACTCAAGAGCAGAAGAAATGTAGAATTAAGGCAGATCAAGTAGCACAAGTATCGAGAGTGAAGATGCCCATTTGGAAGAAAACGATTATCGGGTTTGGATCAACAGAAAGCATACTGCGTAGGATGGAAAATATTGTAGGGTTTGGAACTGCAGGGAGCAGAGTAGGCCCCAATAAAACTATCATCGGGTATGGAGTTACTAGAAGCAGAGTGCGAGGCAAGAAAATTATTATCGGGTACACAAGCAAAAGAAGCATACAGCGATGCAAGGAAACAGTTATCGGGTTTGGAATCAGCAGGAGCATCGTACACCGTAAGAAAAATATAATCGGGTATGGAACCCTAAGGTGCGTCGTACGTGGTTTCCCTGTCGACCTTCGAAAGCAAAAAGGGATTTTAATGAAGAAAAGGAATCGATTAAGTTAGAAGTAAGCAGGGGAACGGGATGGTCTACTCAAGAGCAGAAGAAATGTAGAATTAAGGCATATCAAGTAGCACAAGTATCGAGAGTAAAGATGCCCATTTGGAAGAAAACGATTATCGGGTTTGGATCAAAAGAAAGCATACTGCGTAGGATGGAAAATATTGTCGGGTTTGGAATCAACAGGAGCATCGTACACCGTAAGAAAAATATAATCGGGTATGGAACCCTAAGGTGCGTCGTACGTGATGAGAAAAATATTATCGGGGTTAGACTTAAAAGGAGTATAGTTCGTCGCAAGAAAAATATTATCGAGTATGGAAACCTATGGATTCAAGCACGTTCTAAGAAAGCAAGAGGATTTTTAACCAGGAAGGCTGCGCGCAAGAAAATCAACAAATCTGAAGATAAGGCCTGCAGTAATAAGCTGAAGAATTCCGTGATAAGGGAGGACTCACACGTGTACTCGGACATTTCCCAGTTAGTATCATGGTGCAAGGATCAACTGGGATGGACCATAAGCGATGATTTTCAGATTAAGAAGAATGCTACACAAAAATTTGAAGAGAAGCTAGGGCTTAACTCAAGACAGTCCAACCATGACAGAAAGTTAAAAGAGCTCGGAACCCTGGATAACATCGGGCGTGAGCAGAAGTCGAGCCAGGGTCGGAATGTTCGAGACAAGGAGGATCTCGTTATCAGGACAAGATTTGGAACAACCCTGTCAGCAGTGCCATGGTGGGAGAATCTCGACAATCTAATGGAAACAGTGGAATTCGAGTTTGGATACAACGACGGTGGGAGCAGATTTCGTTCCAGTTGGAGATCCGGACCAAGAGTTGTACACAAAAATGTTCGGTTACATTGGCAGTAACCGAAGGTGGGAGTGTCAGAAAATGGAGTGAAGCTTGCGTGGTTGCCATGCAACATTTTATTAGTAAAATTGTAGTTGTAATATGTATTGGATTTGAAATATGTATTTGTATTAAGAAGTGCATTTGTTGTTATATGTATGAGAAGTTAATTGTAGTCTTGCAGTCCAAATAGTCGCAAGTTAGTTCTGATCAGTCTTGCCAGTTAGGATAAGTAGTCTAGTCTTGTCCTAAAGTTAGTCGTAATTAGTCAGTCTGTTGTCAATAAATGCACTCTGTACAATTAGTTAATTGTAATTAATAAATGCAATTAAAGTTAAACCCGTTCTTGTCTTATTCTGTTCAAAACCCGACTATCATTTCGGTCAAACCCGATAATAATTTATCTCGGTAGACGGGCAAACCCGATAACATTTTGGCTACACTTTTCTCGAACAGTAAAATCGTACCGCCGGGTAGGTTGTACGTGAAATGGGACCATTTACTGAGAGAATATTTTTAACAAGTTGAGCGTTAGCTACAAATTTTAGTATAATGTCAATACTAATTAGCCATTAGCCTTTTACACATAAAACCTCTCTATTCCTTTCTTAGATGGGATACAAACTTTAATAATGTAGTTGTAAAAAGAATCCATTTTGCATTTATGATGGATTACTATGTGTATTTTATAAATACATGCATACGTATTATTACTATTTTATTTAAGTCCCAAGATTTTTTTTGGAAGAGATTACTTGTTGGGCTACAGTTTATGTAGTTTATGGTGCATAAGTTATCTAATAAAGTTTAGTGCTGCATTTAATGTATAGCATTTTCCAAAGAGCAAGAGCAGTCTTTATAACCAAACGTCTCCTCGATTGAGGCATCAGGGAAACACAGTTGCCGTTTTTGAATTTGCGATGATATCAAACTTTGCATGTCTCTAATCCTCTTGTTTTATTAGAATCTGAAACCCGATGGAGAAAGTTATAAGTAGTTTTCTCTTCAAACAAGATGATTGCAAGCGCATGGGGAGTTGATTACTATTGTTATTTCATCTAATTTCAAACTAATACAAAAGTAAGGTTATTTTCATATGAACATTCTCTAATTCCCAAACCTTAAGTTTTCGTCTATGCATTGCATTGCCATGAAGATTATTATGTAGGACGGAGATAGTAAGCATACGTTACATATCGTGTACTACAAATACAAATAGAACTGTGACATTTTAAATTATATTTGCATATAATACACCAATANTATCGTGTACTACAAATACAAATAGAACTGTGACATTTTAAATTATATTTGCATATAATACACCAATAGTCGTATAGTAGTGATAATGATCAATTTAATCAATTTCAGAATTCAGAACAGGGGATTTACCTTTCATTGGAATTCTCAAAAAAATTGTTCAATACAACGTCGTAATAGATGTAGAGGACACGCACGTAATATAGGTGAAAATGATGGGAGAGATACAGGATAGGCAACGTGCGTAATTATAAAAAAGTAGATTTAACTTGAAATTCATGTGAATCCAGATCGTGTTTTGTTTCTGAGTTAGTAGTAGATCATCAGTTTACACTCAGAGTGTATATTTTTCCCGAATCCCATTATTCTGTTTCATCCCTGAGGCCAGAGCTTCACGAGGACGGTGAAAATGTAATCTTGGAAGAAAGCATAATCCCATTTGTTTGTGAATCTGATACTTCTCGTTTCGTTTCTGATCTTCGCTCCAATAATGAAAACTGATACTGTAAAATAATGGAAATGTGTCCAGAATATTTTACATCGGCGCAACCTCATTTTTTGAAATGTGGTTTTTGTGCAACTAATACCCAACTAGCTTTACACTGTAGCCTACACAAAGCCTTCTGTGAAGGTATAATGATCTGGGTACATCCGGTGCTCTATAAAAACGGATCGAAAGTTTTAGACTGTTAGACTGGAGAGTTTATATAAACCTAATGATGCCGACCATGGGCCCACATACATTTACAAAAACCTATAAGCTTTGTAATCCTCGCTTGTGTCGATAAAATCATTTTTATTTTCATCTTGGAAATCATATTGAGTTTAGAGTTTACATAAAACATTTGGGAACAAATAGAAAAATGAAAGTTATTGCTATTCTGTCTGTATACGTGCTAACGTGTCGTATTGTGATCTTCCAAATTCAAATCGAATGAATGATCATGACACAATTCGTTTGCTCTCTCTCTCTTTTATAGTTGTTGGTTAGCAGGAGTGTTAGAATTTGCATTCAATAAATATTAACTTTCTGTTACTCTTCGAATGGCATTAAACAAGTCTGTAATTTCTATTTCTGCAGCGCAGCAACCATGCCAGCATTTCATACCCATAATAAAAACCCTTTTGCTGAAATTGCCCCGTAAAACCGATTAGACAGATGGCAATTTGTTAAATGAGATTGCATTCTTATTTTTTACGATATGAGATCACAGAGCATAATTTATTTGTACCTAGATGTGTATAATTTATGTTGCCGTTATTATGTTCGTATATGTCTGTGATGGTAATAAACTTATGCGTCACTCTCCATTTGCTGGTATTTTTTAAACATCAGAACGAATGGCGTATTCAGTATTCACAAAGTCGGTCATATTTTATTTATTTATGCACTCAATTCAAATCATTCATCAGCTTGATAATTTGTCAGTAAACAGAGATCCACACATGTAGGTATCGAGTTTAATGTAATATGTTAAGCAGTAGTCGACCGGAATTTGACAGTATCATATTGAAATCATATCTTCAGCTGTGTATTTTATTCATATCTACTCCCATAGCCATTCCATTTTTAGAGACAAAATTATTTTATCACATTGCCAACAAAAGGGTTATTCGTATTCGAGTTCCTTTATTCCAATTTTAAGTTGGTCGTTAATACTGATTTAACCATGTTTTTGGAATTTAAAACGTGATAATTGCCAGCATCGTATTCTTTGCTGGAGTAAAACTTTAGCTATAACATAAATTCTTCATAATATTCATACTACTTTCATTGGCTGCTCATTTTCTGTTCAATTGTTATACCATATCATCTTAAACATCAAATATGTCGTTAAATGTGAATTTCTGGTAATTGAGTTGGCATTTCATCATTTTATACCTTTGTGTTATGAAACCCGTCAGCGTTGACTTTTCTGAAACGTCATGTTCGTCAATCACCTTTTTATTAGATGTCGTATCATTTCATGATGACTTTTATATTTACAGTCTTTAATGTGAACTCAAGCACCTATTTCCCTCTTGTTTATTTTTGGCGCAGCAATTTGCAATGAAAGCTATTTTTTAACCTCACAGTTAAATCATCAAGCTGGCTGTACATTAAAATATCGTCTACTACAAGTTAGTACGTTCAACCATTGAGATTATATAGATAGGTTAGCTGAGTCACGTTGTTACATAAATCATAAATCAGTGGATGACTCAGTGGCGATGTCGCCCTGAATGCTGGGTATGGGACAGTTAACCGTTTATAATGTGCGCCTCCCAGTCCATAATTATCAATAATACCTCAAAACGAAAGCAATTTCATCATCCTCAACACGTATGACATTTATAAATGTCAAGAGTAAAAAATGCTTCACATGCACATGGTCCAGTTTAAAATGACACATAGATTCGTGCGCAGTGGTTTATACGGGTGAGTGGTGATGATGAAGTGGTGAAAAAGTGAAGAAATCGGAAGTCATCCAACTTCATGACATTAATATTTTGCAATACGTAGAAATATGTTTCGAAATTTTGTCCTGATTTTTTTTTCTGAAAGAAACGTGCGGTAGTGATCGTGATGATCGGTATTATTGTAGCACCCTTGCTTTCAAGTCAAAATGTCAAGGTTGACAGTAAGTCTGCGGTTCAACTTCAAGTCATTTAAGCCTTCGCTTTTAAGCATTTTCCGAAAGAAATGCATGGTGGAAAGAACGTGGTACCTAGATAGATATTTGTCATTTGGGAATCTTAATTAAAGTTTTAACATAAAATTAGAGAAAAATTGCTTATCTTGTTTTCAAACACGTAAACAGGGGTCATTTGTGTGAAATAATAGATACACGCGACGTGGACAAAAAAATAATTAGGACTGCAAAAAATCAATCGTATATCGATTCCTGGCATTTCATTACGTATTCAAAATACATTGTATATAAAAGAGACCGCATGAAAGTTGAAATTGGTAGAAAAACGGTCAAAAGGTTACCTCCTCGTGTTGACCTCGCATGTTTTTACTTGCACAAATAAAGTCACTCACCAAAAAAAATTCTATGGTGCAAGATAATTAAACCAGTTACAACTAACTTTAGTTTTTAATAAAACCATGTGGTAAGGCATTGCTTTAAGACGTTAAGTTAGTATTAAAACGGCTTATACATAGCTTACATTAATACCTCTGACCTTGTTTCAGCTTTTTTACATCGCTTAAATCGTTCCGGATAAAGTTTTTCATCTGAAAACGGGTATTATATGAATTTCGAGTAAGGATTATGCAAAATATGAAGGTTCGTTGGTTAATGTATGGCTCAGGCAGAGAATATGGTCTAAAAACCATGATTTTGTGTGTCGTCTTAAGGGCTAAATTAAAAAGATTGAAGTAAAGCGATGAATTTTATAATTAAGCGGTTCATACTTGCCCAAAGTTTAGTAATAAATTTCTGAAAACAACTACATCGCATCCTCTTCCTGCCACAATAAGTTGTTACCACAAGTACAAATTTGTTTGGGCTGTGTTGGTTCAAGTTGGTATAAAAAATAGTATTTCTTCTGAATGACCTTCTGCTTCCCACGTATTACAAAAAAGTACTGCAGACAAGGAGGCACATGAGAGAGCTGCGGGATAGATGTAATAAAAAAATATTCTGGTTATTACGTACACTGGTTTCGTCTTAGTCTTGAAATTAACCGAAACTATTTTTAACGATTTTACAAGGACGGCAACTTATGTATATATTTATGTAGGCATGTCCAAGCCAACTTGGGAAACACATTGTTACGTGTACATATTACATGTTTTGGTCATAAATCATGTAATTTATCCTCATGATTTTCTATATGCTGTTTTCGCTTACTTCTGGTTGGACATCCTACACAAAGTAGTACTTCTTTTTTTTATCCATGGTCATATCGCATCATTGAAATTAGTTTGTCCAGGCTTTGATGCATTCAGTATGACACAACATGGTGTGTTGATTTCAGCAGCAATGCAAAGTGATAGATCTAGCTTCGCATAGCTGTAACAAGCAAACAAATTTCTGGCTATTATCGCAACTTCTTTCCCTCCAGATACATATATACCTAGGTATTTATATTTATTTGATTGGATGCTATTGCGTTGTCAGATCGCCACAATAATTTACACTATAAAATCATATTTTAAAATTATTTGAATCATGTAGACTTTCCAAATCTTTGAAATGATTGAAAGTAAGTACTGCAGCTGAAAGCTGATCAAGAAGATAAATAATATGTTTATTTTATTTCTTATATCACAGCGGAACTATTTGGTCATAAGG
>JAHZNG010004185.1:0-10055 GCA_027744375.1 Orchesellides sinensis | reverse complement strand
CTCGCGCCGATTCCTTTGATATGTATGATTTGATGCAGATTGAATGTATGAAACGATTTATGTTTGATGAAAATGGTAAAAGAATAAAGCAGTCTACTCCCGTCCGGGCTACCCTAAACATCTCTCGATTTAACCATCTGTTCACGTTATTCCTTAGAGCATAATATCTTACGAATATAGGATAATTTAACAAAAGTTTTTATGCATAATAGGGGACAAGTTGGGAGCAGATGGGGTACAAGCATGATGTTATGGTTTTTGGAATTAACTGGAGATTACAATCCATGTATTTAATTCAATTAATAAAAATAAGCCTCACACCGATTCCTTACTCTATTGTATTTCTTGTAATTACCTTTAGATTATTGTTTGCTCCTACGTTTTTTCGGCATGACTTTAAATTAATATCGTGCAATTGATTTTTTTCATTAGCAAATTTCCAATTAGCTGAGGTTTCCAATTCCCACAACAACAATTTTAACCAAGTTAAACAAACGGGCTCCAGCCTCTACAAAGAATACAACCAACGCCACACAATTTCCTTTGCAAACAATATCTAATATAACTATAATGTTTCCGCTTAAGCTAAGCCTTTCCAGCCTCCTCTCACTTGAAAGCCTTACGGACTGAGCCGACATCCAGGAATTCATTACATAAGAGGTCCACCATTCCCACAATCCGGAGTCTCTTGCTCTTCGAACTCTGTCTATAACCTTCAAGGGTATCCACCCGTCAAAATCGATTGAGCTAAACTGCGGCACTAAATCATCCTTTCCAACGAATAAATTATTCTTTATGTGGGCTTCATTCTTTAACTTAATTGCATGGTTAACAACCATATGACGTGGGGCAATTACAGCTGTCATGTTACATTTCTGTAGGCTTGCATACATACCAGCATTCTGGCGTTTTGAAATCCTGTCAAATATTTCGGATTTGTTAAGGTCCTCTTCTTCTGACTTAAAAACGTATTTCCACTTTTTCCTCTCTGCCTCTTCAACTATAAAGGCAATACTTGATAGATGCAGCTTAGAATTATTAAGAATTTTCGCCAAATGGTGCATATAAACGTTTTGTCCTTTCATTTGAGACTTGAGAAATTTGCAATAAATGTCTAACACTTCAGAATAATTGAACCCATACAAGTAATTACTCAAAAAAGTTATTTTCTTCCAACTATTTGAAATTATTTCGTGTCGTCTATGTATCTCCATGTCAGTAAATTCCGAAGTCCTGACAGAATCTCCGAAGTTGGGATAAATAAAATCGTGAACTGTTTGCATTCTAGAATATATAGTAAATACATTCTCAACCAATCGATCCAAAGTGTCAAATGGAATTGTTTTGTGGGGTAAAATCATGTTGTAAACGTTGGCATTCTACCAGTTCCAATATAGTACCATGTCCGTCGTCAGAAGTATATAATAAATCGGACGGGTTTACAAATAAATGCTCATGTGGATATATATCTACGTAAGCTTCGCAATTCCATTGCTTACTTCTCATGAAAAAGGCTTTTTTGCATAATCCTGTACAAAGCTTGTCAAATATTGGGCAGCTAGGAGGATTGTCAGATTTGTAAATTTCCCTACTAGTATTTTCGTGCAACAATACTCGGTTAGTAATGTACGTAGGATCTTCAAGCATTCTAATATTATTTTCATTTTCGTCTTTTTCGTATTCTTGGCTCAAAGCAATAGTTAGGTGTCGTAGTACTACGGGATACATGGGAGGAATTAAGTCGACGTTTTTGAAGTGGGTTATGTGAATAAAGCAGGTCGCAGCTGGGCGTAAAAACTTATTTAAGTAAAATCTTTTTCGGGCTTGTCTTCAAATATCGTTCTTGCTTTTCCAAACATTTGAGATGATTTTTAGTCCATTCGTTATGTGCTAACTGAATCAATTGCTTAAAAGATCCAGTGTAGTAGTTATACGTATAATTCTTTAAGTTAAGTGTAGCAGTATCTTGGAATTCGTCGTTGCCTGCTTTGGATAACAATACTAGAATAGATACTAACAAGACAAGACGTTCTTCCAGCAATATCCGGAGGGAAAAGTGCGATGCAACTCATTTTGCCTAAATTTTGCTGGATTTTATAAAACATTAATATGTACTTGTTACAAAAAGTGCAAAAGCAGTTTGCAACAAACAAGAATATTCATTTTTGAACTTCACAAATGGCACGCTTTATTCGTGTGTGATTATTGATTGCTCAATTCTCCTTGTTAATTCAGACGTTTAAGATTAACGTCTTCACTACAAGTAAAAATTATGTCTTTGTATTCATTCTGTTATATTTCAAAGCTAGAGTAACTGTTTCTCGCTGCATAAGTTCAATTAAAATCTGGTTTGAGAACACCTTGCAAAGTTTTAATGTATGCAACGCTTTCAAAATTTATCCCGATTTCCTAGCAGCAGCAATGCCATAATATTCGTGGTGGTTGATTGTTTGATCTGAATACATTCACAATCCGCCAATATTATTTTAGCTATGGTTTTTACAAAGTACACACATTTCTAACTAGCTGAATAACCTTTGCATGTTTTACAACACTTTATTAGTCAAGGGAACAGTTGCCAAATTAGGTCTATTATGAATACCATAAAATCCGTTCGAATAATTTGCCCAGTTTCCGAGGAAGTTCAGGAGTACTTGCTGAAATGAAATATTTTCTGTGATTTCGACAAAAAGGATCTACTAGTTTTAAATAGTTACATGAACATCTTTGTGTTTTGGCTATTATGTAATACTTTAATAAGCCTATAACTGAGGTGAAATTAAACAAATTTATCTAAACTTTAAATTTTAACTTTTTCGTTTTTCATGTTTAAATATACCAAGACGATGTGATGACATTGGTATATTTAAACGTGAAACGCAAAAAATGAAAACGGAAACGAAAACTCAGCCAGTTATGTTAGGCATTATTAGCTTGGGTCTAGCCTGCTTGATAGATTGGTTTTATTTAGTATATTAAAACGCTATTAGTTTGTTGAAGAACCCGGGAATATTGATTTTTAAGACCCAGTTGAAATGTTGCTGGAGTATCTAAAAATTTGGTTGTTTGTAAATATCAATAAGCGATTGTCAGTTAGCGTGAGTTGTGTTTAATAGTAATTAGTAATAATAGCAAACAACGTAAGAATTTTTAAGTAGTTATTGATGTTGATCTCTCTTAGTTATACATTTACAGGATTAAACATTTGGGTTATACTCTGATTCTAAACATCATTCGATAGAGAATTGGTTGTGCTTTCAGTGGATTATTCAGTTTATTTAATCATTATATATACAACTAGTTCGTAAACAAAAGAAATGCCCGTGGATTCAACGACTCAATGCGAGTAAAACTTTAATATATTTATGTACCTCAAATTCTGTAAAAATTGGAACTGATTTGTTTTTAAGTGTGTATATGGCTCGTTTATCATATGCCAATTTACAATTAACCTAAATATTTAAGTCCAGGGATATTAAAACCCATGGAATTAATCAAACGAAGGTGGGCTGGGTACATTAAAACCCGGACCCGTTAAAACCCGCTTAACATTCCTACAGATGTCAAAACCCCATGATATTAATCAAATAAAGGTTGGCTGGATACGTTAAAACCCGAATCGTATCTAAACGGGTACATACCCCGCCCGTTAAAACCTCCTTAACATCTTAAGTCCTTTAGCAAAAGAAAAAGCTTTTGGCCTTCCACAAAAGTTTGCGATTTGGTGAGAAACCTGCCAGATAGAATACTAAATCCTCCTTCTCTATTGAATTACTACTTAATTTAATTGCATTTACTTAGTACATACCGCTGAGTGTAGATGGTATATTATGCAACGCTTTTCCACCAAATACACCGCGAAGCATATTGGTATTGTATTGGAGAGAGGGACAAAAAAGTTACATAATATTGAAGAAATGTAGCAATGATTTTAATGATGAAAATACACAATTTTCGAAAATTAAAGTACATTCGACCCCTCTTCGTTTTGTCAGCTTTCATTAGAGACCAAAATTGAAAAAATCTTGCACTTAATGTGGGCAGAAAAGGGGTGTAAAGGAATACATAACCATTTGTGACGTAAGAGCCTTAGCAAAATGTAAGTATGATTAGTCATAATATATTATATTGTTTGAGCTTTTGAATCGATGAGATCACGAAGTACTCAGCGAGAATACTTGTTAGACAATAATATGATCTGGCTGAGCATTTTTCAATAATTTATAAATGCTGGTAGTTTGTATTCTAAATTGAGCATGTTCATCTGAATATATTCAGTCGCTCCCATTTGCTCTGTACAATTTGCATGTAGCTTTAAAAGTTTGCTCGCTTGTAAAGATCAGATTTGAATATACTTGTAATTTTAAAATTCTGCTTGAAAGTAAAAAATAATTTGGGTTATGGGCATTTTTCTGATGTAATTTATAATATTTCGTTGTGTTATAAGAGTATATCAAAGCAATAAGGTCGTTTGTACAAAAGTATAAGTACCAATTTAACATTTTTAAAAACTCATTTGTAATCATAAAGCAACGGCCAACTCGACATAAATTCATGCCGTATGCTTAAGCTGGAACAAGAGAGGATGAAAAGGCATCCGCAGGAGTTGGTGCTCTTAACGTCGGGGAAGAAGGCTCTAACGTGGGCTTTGGGGAGTTGGGAGTAGAATCACATAAACGGAAATTGGGAGAAATTTCGAAGCAAAGTTGGGAGCTGATAGAATACAATACAATAGTGGCGACATATTGGTAAAATATTTGGTAATTTCATTTCATTTATTGATAATATATAATCTTTCTTAATGCAAAAACCTTCAGGTAATTTCCAACATTCTGACACCCTTCCAGATGAAACCCATCTCCCGCTTCCTGTCCATCTGTTGCAAGTACCAAAATAACTGCAGCTGTGTCTTGATGAAGTATCAGGAACTCACTTACTTCACTAACGCTTCAAAAATTCAAAACATTTTACATAAAAATCACTGCATAATCAAACAGACAATATTCACTCTTACAATAAATATTTTACCCAGTCTCTGGAGAAAGCTGATAACAGTTTCTATTATTTAAAATGCCGCTACTTGTCTTCTCCAAATTCAACGCTGTCATTGTAAACCAAATTTTGTTAAACGTGCCTGTGAGTCTGCTAACGACAAACGCGGAGAGCTCCCAGTTGAAGTAAACTCCTTCCCGGGGATATGAAACGAATTGCTTGTTATATGACGCAACCTGGTTGAAATCCTCGTATTGGCTTATGCACAATGAGGTGTCCTATTGTAAAAACGATCCTAATTGTTTTTATCGTCTTTTTACGCATAACATGCTTAAAATTGAGAGAAAATTACATATATCATGTTTTTTACTAAACACTCAGTTTTGGAGGACTTACCCCCCATGGGGGTGGGGTTACCAGTTCCCACCCTTAGGAAAGGCCGAAGAGACCCAAATTTTCAACAATTGCAACGATATATTAAATACGTGTTGCTACCAATTTTCATCCAATTGGATCATATATACAAAAATTATGGACATTTAAATTTTTAAAAAAATTCGCTCTATGTGAGTTTTAACTTAAAATATTTCAAAAAGGTGCAGCTAGAAGCAGCTAACTCTTTTTGCATGTGAAACTACTTTAGCGGGCCAGGTACATGGTTAGTAAGCCAGGGGGAAATGCAGGGAACCTCTACCCATGGAAGTCCACTTTCTTTAATTATGGGTGTTTAGAGAGTAATAAGTTCCTTGTATAAGTTCGGTTTATGCTAAAAGAAGTTAATTATGTAAAAGCAATGCAAATTACAAGCATCTATGTAAAACTTCCATTGTTGTTTTGGTGACTTAAATATTATTATGTTTGTGTATGATACATGAAGAATTTTGGTATAACAAGATAATTGTATGTATAGTCCAAACAATATAAATTGGACTCAAAACTATAATCTTTGCTCACTCTATAAGTTGAATTGCTGCTAGGCATTCTGTCGGTCTGAGTTTTTGACTTAAAGTTTATTGGACATTGTATTTTGCTTTGCACTCCCAGTAAAGTTGTCCCTCACTAGTTGTACTTTACCATCTATTTAACTTGCATAATGTATTTGCACATCACATCAGCAACGACGACGAATTCAAAAGGAAACATTAAATATCACTAAAAACAGAAATGATTGTGACATATTATAAAACTTAAATACATATATACCTAAGGGCATACGTTTTTCAATAATTATTTATGCTCTTATATAACAGGCTCTTCCCGAGGCAACACATCTACCAAAAGAGCTCTGTCTTGTTTTGAAAAAATGCTCTGAATTCATCGTAAACAAGTTCTATGTTCACTAAGATCGATTTTGTGATAGCGTGCACGAAAATATTATTTAACTCAAGCTAGTCTTGATTTTGCCGATATTTAATTACGGATTTATTCAAAAATCACTCGACAAAATTCGATATATCTCAATCGCATACAATATTCAAATAACGTTATGTAGTCATTTTCCAGTAAGCTATATAGCCTAGAGTAGCACCTTATTTAGGAAACCACATGCATACAGTTATATACTACTGAAAACGACGTAGTTTTGGAATTTCTTTAATTTGTTTTGGAACAACATTGTCGTATTTTGATGACGGTCAAGTAAAGTTGATCTAGCTTACATACAGTGTATATAGAGTTATACCCTTTAAAAACCTGCTCCAACTTAGCTATACTGCACTAAAACTAGCAGAAATGGGAATTCTTCATAAGCTTGTTATTTTTCAATTCAGCATCTTCGCTAAGGCCTGCCACTTGCCTTATCAAAATTCTGATAAATTCAACGTTGCCTCCATTTTCACCAGTTTTGAACTAAGCCCCTCCCAATATATATTCTCTTTTCACACAACCACCCCTTACTTTTACCAGTGCACACAAGTATTACAATCCAGTTCCTCCTTAATGATGACATTCGACTGGGACCGCCTCTACACTGGTAAAATCTCTCGAATCCAATTCGCTCCCAGGTTCACCCAGCCATTTCACGTGGTTATCACGCAGAGAATCTTTATTTCCGTAGCAGCCCTGGATGCATTTCATGAAGACGCCTTGCAACCCACAACCCTCTTCTTTATCCTTCTGCAAGGGGATACCTACCTACCCGGACATTGGTACACTGCCAGTATTGCCTCCAGCCTGGCAACGCCATTACGCAACCTTCCCACAACAAAGGTTCTCCTATTTGTATCCATGGCAACCCCACCCAGCCCCACAAGGGCTTTAATACTCTGCCACAATTACTGTGTTCAGCAGAAAACGGAACACACTTTGAGTGCCCTGTTAATAACCCGTCTTATGAATCCCCCGCAGTTGCACAAAAGTCTTTTTTACAACGCGAATCAAATTCAGGTGGCGTCCCAAATTTCCATGAAGTTCTCAAACTACTTCAATAGCTTTAAAGGGCGTCGTCGCTACTGGTGCCGGAACAACTTCTGGAATAGCCGACTGGGTTATAATTGCACACCCCCCTGATGTCCACCCTCACCCTTGCCTCAGTTCACAACATATCTTTCAACATGTATCCATTCCCATCCAACGATTTCAAATTTAAAGCATTATATTTAGGGGAACCGTTTGTAATCCCGAAACTGAAGAGTATCCCAAAGAAAGCCATTTATAATTTATCAGAAGTTCCTGGGACTTCCTTTAATTTCTTTTCGGCTTTGCGTGCCATGTAATGCGTGTCAAGGATGGGGCAACAGGCAGCATGGATGAATGTGTCTACATTGGTGGCCCCATTTTCCCCGCAACTGTGGCTTTATTTTGTAGCATATTTGGTAACAACCGCTTTTATATTTTGCAGAGCGAATCACAATCAAAATTTAAACTTTGGTGTGCTCCAACAATTTTTCACTTTGTCCATACTCACCTTTGGCCAGTCCCTAGCGCTAATTTCGAGAAACACGAATACATCTCATATTTTCATAATATTTTTAACTTTTCAAGTATTTTCCGTGTATCAAAACGAAATTACAAGTTTGGTCACAGTCGCACCCCCCATGAAGCTCTTTGGAGATCTGAAGGAGTTGATTGAAGCTGGATATAAGCAGTCATGGCAAGGTGTGGGTAGTAGTATGGGCTGGGTAGTGTACATGTACACTGGGTTTTTGGGTTTCTATCGTCCAAACCCAGGGTTTGTACCATCTATAGGGATGTCATGATACCCGCTTTCCGGGTTTTGGTTACCGGGTTTCTACCCTGGGTAATTGGGTTTCTATCTCCAAACCCAGGGTTTATGCCATGACTGGATATAAGATTTTACGGAAGCCTAGAAAACGTGGGCAAGCTGACTTTTCCGAGGTGTTTGAGTATGACTTTAGGTAGGCTGGGGTGCTCCACCGAATAAAAGAGAGTTATCATGAGCTGCCATGCTTCTGTTTTCAGTTGCACAACGTGACAGGGCCTTAATATGCAGAGTTTGTGGATAAGTCTGAGATACCATCATACTTTTCATACTTATATTTGCAACAGCATTCAATTAAAAGCAGAACGGGAGAGAGGCACGTCAAGTGCTCCACAATTAATCAAGATATATTGCCAACGTTAACGTATTGGCTTAGGAACGTACTGGATGCAGGAAACGGTAGGTAGAATTAGGAAGGCTGGCTTGGAAGTGGTGTGGAAGGAGTTGTCTAGTAATAGTGATCTTCTCACGGAGGCTCTTACTCCAAGATATGGAGTGGAGGTGGAAGAGGCCGAGAGGGGGGAACATGTCGTTAGTGGGGATAGGATTGACATTATCAAGTTTTCGAAAGTGCTACCTGTTTTTATTTTAACAGTGATTTTGCATTGTGTTGCATTCATTGTGTTTGTTTCAGAGTTGAGAATAATAGAGAGTTTTCAAAGTATAAAGTAAAATGTAAACAGATTGTTAATGCGGCCTATAAGTAATTTTAGATGGAAATGTTAGATAAAATAATAATATTATTATTATAGTGTTGACTACTAGAGAATCTAGACTTTTAAAGTATTTACTAGGTTTTAATCTGTTTGTTGAATTAATGACGTATGAATGTAGTTGGGGTTGTTGTATTCCGTCAATCACGATTTTATTAACACGTACACCTACCGATGATATAAAAGCATACCTATTTATGCAAGTAAAAGTTAAAGATGTTTGTACGTAATATATATTGTACAGGACACTGTAACAGGCTGACAATTTACTCGACATCAATTTAATTGTAATAAAATACTTTTGATTTTATACGTGTTATTGCATTGCAATTTGCAACAACATCATTAGGCAACTTGGGACTGATAGGAAAGCATGCTTAGTATTTTTTTTAGATTAACTGAGGAAAACAATCCATAATGTATTTTATTCATTGAATAAAAAAGAGGTATATATTGCGGGACCAAATCGCACACTAGAAGTAAAAGAAAGGAGGAGCAGGTTGCAGCCGCGCTGTGAAATTATCTCATTTCGAAGTCAATGTTGCATTGTTAATTGTGAGTTTTGCATTGTTCGATAGCTAAAAAAGTGATGAACATAGTTCTGAATTTAAAAACTACATTTTTCTAGTGAAAGTTTTAAAAAATCACTGAAGGTTATTTAGTGTTCATAATTTAGTCCCGTCTGAATTCCTTCAGCCTCATATGCATAATACGGACTAATTTGCCCATCTGGAGCTGCCTTTCTGAGCTGTCTTCCCTTGTTTCGTCCCATGTATTTTAGAGGGTCCTGCTGGGGGTCAGGCTTTCGCTATCCAGAGTGCGATATCGTTCTTTGTCTCAAATTAAAGCGTCTTTTCCCATCTAGCCTATGTTTAAGTGTTTTCGCGGGGTTGCTATTTACCCATACATTTGCTTTATGCTCATGCTTATTCGTACTCTGAAATACGAAAGCCTGCTGGGGGTGCACCAGATTCTAAATGCACCAAAATATAACATAGCTTAAGAAGAGTGTGGCTATAAAAATAAAGCACTCCGCTCACTGTAAGATACTCAATGCTGATCTGAAGTATTTTTTTGACGTATTCCTAATCGTGACTTTTATATACACAACTTCAAGATACAGAGCACGG
>JAHZNG010004184.1:0-12609 GCA_027744375.1 Orchesellides sinensis | reverse complement strand
ATACTTTCCTGCATTGTCTGTATCGATTTTGTAGGTTAAAAAGCTACCTAATTTATATTTATAATTCCAAAATTTTCCACTGTGATCATCTCAACAATATGTAACATCTTCATTAGTTTGGCGTCAACTAGGGAAGGTAGGTGCTATTTTTAGGGATTTTATTGGAGTATGTATAATAATGAGAAATATCACAATGCTTGCGGTGTATATTTTTAGACACATAAAAGATTTCGCGAAAACGTTATCTGATAATGATACTCATGTGGGCTGTAAAAGTTTCAAAAGCCTATACTCTGCCAGAATTTAATAGCTTCCGTGAAAGGCTCAGTGATCATGTGGCCGTTGATGTTAATTTGCATGTAGTTTAATGGCTGCAGAATACTGTTGGAATTGCTGAGTGGTAGCCATACAGAGTTTTGATATGATAGGGTCCAGCTATTGTCAACACAAGAAATACTTTGTAAGCGTCCATAAGACAGAAGTCTGTGCAAGATTGTTTAGTTCATTGTGACTTTTCATACTTATTTTTGGCGAAACCGGCCCAGCTTTTGACTAGAGATTTTGAAACGGGATAGTCCCTGGAGTTCTTGGTGATTTCAACCAATTTGTGAGTATTAAACTGGAGAAGAAGCTCATCTGCATGACATGGGCTATCTAAAATAAACGACATATTATAACTGTATTTCATCATTCACAATGGCAGTTGGGTTAACAGATCTACAAGGTTGATAGTTTAACAGCTTTTTTTTAAAATTATTGATCAAGCGCAAACTTACTCATAAACTTCATTGGCTGCTGCCTTAGCACATACTTTTTAATTAGGTCTTTAGTCACATCCATCGCAATCTTAACCTCTGGCGCCATCATATCCCCATGTGAGGGCATTACCGCCTTAAAAAGCTTAAAAAAACTGTATTCCCCTGGATAAGAATAAAAGTACATGTATATCGCAATCTTAACCTCTGGCGCCATCATATCCCCATGTGAGGGCATTACCGCCTTAAAAAGCTTAAAAAAACTGTATTCCCCTGGATAAGAATAAAAGTACATAAAGACTGGAGCATATTTCGCATGCAACAATGCAGCCTTTCTTGAATCCAGGAAATACACTCTATCTGAGTACATTGCAGTAAAGTTAGCAATAACAGCTTCTCCCAGTTGATGTTTCACATCAGCGCGGGAAATACTGGGAAAATAATACTGTTTTATTTTCCAAGTGATGTCATGTCGATCTGGATTATAGTCCAGCATAAGTGGAATCCAGGTGTCCCACTTTTTCCAAATGTTTTCAGCAATTTTTCGACTGGCTAGAATTCGACCTGTATTTAGGAGACCTTCTCCAGCGTTTACTCCCGTTATCCAGGGAATTCTTGCAAAGCTCCCGTTACTTAGTAGGTCAAGGGGCTCCCCAGGAAGGAAGTCGCCATCAACAGTGGGCACAAATAGGTCTGTGTTCTCCCGGATTGGCGACTATTGCATAAAAATATTGATTTCTAAGTGTATGGCTTTCCAAAGGTATGAAATTTTTAACGACCTTTACTAACCATGCTGGAAATATGGTGGCGAACAAGTTTTCTGGCGTCCACTCCTCTTAAGCAAGATATCATTACAGATGAATTGTCCACTGGACAATGCATTGCTTTTCCCAGCCTGCGAGACTGTATTTTCGGATGTCTGCTTAGCGCCCAGATTTGCAAGGCGGTTTTTGGTCCCACAGTCCCATATTTCCTTTAACAAGGCCGTCGCCAGTGTTAAGAAAACCTTAGCAAAGGAACAGAATGACTTATCTTAATTAATTTTATTTATCAATCAATAAGAGTGCATGCATTTGGCTTACCAAGAGCTGATAAGCGGTAGTTCATTGTGACCAAAACGACATTCTCGTCCATAAAGTACTTCCCACGGTACATGTTGGAGCTCCCACTCATAAATACTTCAAACGAGTCTCATACTTCTTACAACAATATATCACAGATATGCCTTATCTTAAGCTTATCTAAAAGTAAAACAAAGTCTTACAGCCACCATGTATGAAAACAAGGGTCTCAAGAGGTTTCATCCTTTTTGACGTGCTAACATGGGAGTTCCGTGCATCCTTAACCTAAATTAAATCCATGCATGTAAATCAGCCATCTTTGTTGAAAGAAACCATAAAATATAACTGCTAAATTAACCTGAGGAGTAAAAATGTTAAGGTAAAGACAATCTTCATCCCCTTGAACACGGGCAGTGATCATAACTTCCAGCTGCATGCAAACAGAGCCAAAACTCTTGGCGCTTCTTATGCCCTTCCAGGATCGTGCAGGCTGTGGAAGCTATTGAAAGATAACGTCACATAATATTATATTCTGTGTCTTAAATACTACTTTTTCCAACAGATAGATGGAAGCTTCATGATTAATGTACTATTAGGATCGAAAGGGTATATACCTGGAATCTGAGATCGCCAATTGGTGGTTCCGCATAAGGCACTCCCAAAAATTCGTAGTAAAGCCGACCCTCTCTTGACTTGGCAACGTTGCCCTGCACAAGACCCAGCGTGGTTTGAACAATTGGCT
Organism: Orchesellides sinensis; assembly: GCA_027744375.1. Classification (NCBI taxonomy): domain Eukaryota; kingdom Metazoa; phylum Arthropoda; class Collembola; order Entomobryomorpha; family Orchesellidae; genus Orchesellides; species Orchesellides sinensis. Next base: position 10,051 of record JAHZNG010004184.1, on the reverse strand, counting down.
CATCCAATGAGAATCCCGAGCCATGTCTTAAATACGAGTTGTAAATGTACGTAGCTAAACTTAACGCAACAGCCATTAGGGCAACTGTCACTGAAGACTTTTGATTGCTGTGATATTGCTCCTTCCTCTTCTGCTGTCCTGATGCCTTTTTAATATCATGCAGCATCTTATCATTCACACCGATGAAGCTCTGTCACAAAAACTAATAAACCGGCACGAATTTGTGTATTTCGTCAATTTGTCATGTTTGAGCAAATTTTTTTATGAGTCTTCTTTAGCAAATATCAAAATAAACTGAGATTTGTTAGTTATGTTTGCATGCGGATGTTTACTGGGAGCTTTTTTTTCAAGTTCACCCAGGAACGCCACGCATGAGAACTGAAGGGATGGACGCCACAAGAACGCCATACATGTACAATGTCATTTACACGCTGAACTTGAAGAGTTCAACATCTTTTGAACAAGCAAACAATAATAACGGTGATGATGACGATGACAAACAATAAAATGCCTATGAGGCATATGTACTGAAAAATGTACCACTTTTAAGTATTGTCATATCATCATTCAGTCATGCAAAAAGTGTAATTTTCTATATAGCATCATACTTTGTATTTCTGCAACACATGGCTATGTTCTATACATACCATCAGTTATTCAGCTCCACTCGTGAGTTTCAAATTCAGGTCAGTCGCGTAAGGAGAGTCCTTATGTTAGTTCCCAAAATGTAAAAGTAGCCTACATATTTTTCATTTCTTTCGCAGAGTAAATGTATGCCTAACATGAATGTATTTTTATATGCTTTTGTCTGTTTGGTGTAAAATAAATGATGAATGAGCCTGTATATTCTTATTTTTCACGAAGAAGACACTTCAAAAACAATTGCAAGGCAACACGATGTATTGTGTGCTTGTTATATGCATATTTTGTATGTATCTCCTCAATTAGAACCAGGTTTACAACTGTGATCCTGGTTAAATTAATGATTAATTAGTGTTAAGCATGGCATTACAATACAAATGAGTTGTTGACATCCTTTACAAATATACCTTAATTGACTCCAAGGCTGTATCCACTTTACTACTTGCAAATCTCTTCAAAATGTGCATAAAGCATTTATATTCAAATTAAGCACTATAAAATTAAACCTTTACCGCAATTTGTAAAATTACAAAACATTAAACAAAAGTGAAGTTGGGTTTTGAACATTTTTGTTTCTTCAGCGAGGTAATTTTACGCTAGATGAGAGTCGGCATAATTGTTCTGTCAATGCTGCAATCCTTTTTTACTCGTAAAACAAATTACAGAATGTACCCTGACACAAAGTACATTCAGAACTCTACATGATGTTCACATCTGAGCATTATTGTTCACCGCAACAATTACACGTGTGTAATCAAATGTGAATCGCATGCAAACTCGTGTAGTTTTTTATTGTAAAATGTCATTTACATGAGGGTTTTACATAAAGCAGCATTCATTGTTCAATGTTATCTTACAGTTTCTTTACTATGGTCAGGTTAAACCTGTGAAATATAATGATAAGCAATAAGTACATTTAAAATGGTTTTATTTCTTTAAAATGCTTCACCCTTTAGTACATTACGCGCATAAAAAACATCATGGCTGAAGAGGAAATTAAAATAATTGCTGATGAAGAGTGCTGGAGGCTTATCCCTGCTGAATTTTGGGAGAGGCAAGTTTTTCTTGGCATTTCGAAAGGTTTGTAAGTTGGATAAGAATACACGTCCTTCTGTAAAAATAAAAAGTTGCGAATGAATCATAATTCCGTCAGATTTGCCCTGTTGTAGAAATAACAATTGTTTACAATTGAATTACCGAAGTGTGAATCTTCTTCCCTCCAGGAGCTGCACAATGCATATAGTAATTTCCCGACCGCTTCTTCTCCTGGACCGATGTTGCAAACTCCTTATCATCCCAATTTAGACTGGTCATGTATTTGTGCATGTCATATCCTTCCAAATTNTGAATTACCGAAGTGTGAATCTTCTTCCCTCCAGGAGCTGCACAATGCATATAGTAATTTCCCGACCGCTTCTTCTCCTGGACCGATGTTGCAAACTCCTTATCATCCCAATTTAGACTGGTCATGTATTTGTGCATGTCATATCCTTCCAAATTTTTTGGGCTTGTGATAATCACGTCGCGAAACATGTCATGACTGACATCGTTCAATCGCCCGTTTTCAATTACCATCGAGTCATCAGCCAAAGCCAAATCTTTCATATTCCTTTCAAAATACTAAGTATTTTAAAAACATTCTTTCTTTATACCAATACAATTTGTTTCATAAGTAAATTTATTACTGTGGAAGACGATCCGAGCTAAAAGGTAACCGTAAAACATCCAGCATTTTCCCAGTAGCATTTTGCACGTTGATCGCATTCAAATAGCTGTACAGTTCGGGTTGACTTCTGCAGTCAATCAGGGTGGTCTTCGGGTAATAAACGATAAAAGATTCACACATTTCCCTGCGTGTTGACAAGCCACCATAGACAAACGTGTCATTCTTGGCAGTGTCGAAGGTACACTCTGTAATAAGCTCATCTCCAGGAAGCACAACCCTTTCCTCTTTTAGCATTCTGTAATGTTGATAGTTGAAGTCAGCATGGTTGTCGTATGCAACTGGAGGTAACTCCTTTCCATTTCGAATATGCCTCAGGATGATTTTTCTCAAGGTGAGATGGCCATGGAGTAAAACGGAAACAAGTTTAATGCCATCCTTGGGAAGACCCTGAATTTTGATCAAATTTAAATTGACCAATATGTATTTAATAGGAAATCAACATAGCTTATCTGATGATAACCTTAGTGGTACACTCGGAGCCACAAAATGAATGGATTTTGAACTCCTTCTGATGTGGAGGGATGGTAAGGAAGGGCGTTCTACGGTGTCCCGAGAAAAGTACAGCTGTTTCGTATTGCCTCAGGACGGAAGTGTAAAACATTCTGATGCCAGAGCTGTCAACCACTGCAAAAAATTAAATAAACCAATCCCTGCATAGGTATGTGTAGATAGTTCCATCATATGATTATGTTACATCAATTACGGTCTTTCCCGTGGGGGTTTTCATAGTGAACTTCAATGCGATAATATGTTGGTCCATCCGATTCCCCAATGACGTCACCAAGATGGTCAGGCATAATGTCACCCTCGCTCCCAACAGCCACAGCAATTCTAAACTCAAAGCAGTACTCATTCCAGTCTTTTGGCGATTCTTCTGTAAAACAGTCTCCTCCAGGATGATCCATATACTTTTCAAAAATATCTGCTGGTTTTATCCCAAGCACTTCCGGCACGTGGCATTTGTAAATGTTAATGTGGTGCACGTGGGGAACGCTTTGGGGAGCAATTAGTGGACGATTCTACAAAGCACAAAATCATTTATCATATCCTCTTAGAAATTTAAATAGTAAAACAGTACATGTTTAACGCACAGCAATAATGTGGTGCTTCGAGGGGAGTCTCGGAAACTTGAGAATTTTGCAGTGGTAATAAGTTTCCAGCTTTGGGACAGTCACGTTGGTCACTGTAAGGTCCCAATGGAAAACATTCTTCGGGTAGACATCCTCCTCATCAGGAAATTTCCTTTGGTTTGGTCGAACCTTCATAAAAGTACTTTTTACTCCGCGCATCAACGTGTCTTGGCCATGATACAATGGCAGATAACCCTGCCTAGGGTTATCAATAGGATCACTGGGATGTGTTGCCCAAATTAAACGCATAGTGTCATCCTAACAGTAATTTACAATGCTAACCATTAAATCTTCGATATCGGCCTTAACTACGTAGGTAATTGCTAGTCTGTGTGTATTAGTATTTAGTATTAAAATTATGGCGTAAGTTCACCCCAATAACAAAGTCTTGTTCATTATCGCAAGTGTCCCATTTTCTCCTGAAGATAATGCTTGTTCCATTCTCATCTTCCTTTCCTCCAAGCAACTCCAGATTCTGCACTGTGTCCAGAACAGGTTGTCCATTGTGGGTGCCATGCATATCCTGTCAGCATATTTACCTTTTTACGCAAAATGTATATCGACTCTGTAAGTATTTCGTGATTTCTCATTGATGTAACTAACCAAAAGATGAGGAGTTCCACTGGAGTCCAGCCATCCAACAAACATATCTGCCCCAGTCATCCCTCCACTTGGTGAAAATCCTATTGAGATATACCCTTTGCTAGGACCTTTCATCTCAATCGTTATAAAATCCGGATCACTGTCAATCCAATTCACCTCCATTCCGGAGGGAAGTTTAGTGCTGTGCGTCCATTTATACGTTTCCCCGCCCAAAGTTGTCACTGGCGAAATAGTGGCCAATGTAAAAGGGAGCAATGTGATAAAAAATGCAGACAACAAAGAGATTGTCCAGTGCATTTTTGCAATTCTTTTTAATTGCTCAGTCAATCAGTTAAAATTGTTTTGCGTTTAAAAGAAGAGGTTTTGGTCTATGGTCTAGATAGATAAGAAATAATCGCTTCGCCCTAGTGGCTATTCTTCACTACTTGCCCTTTGTCCCCACCATAAGAAAGTCTTAAAAGCTTCAAGTAGGTATGCATTACAAAAATTCTAGCGTACGAAAGTACTTAACATGATATGGATAGACTTTTTTAGTAAAAATGAATCAACTATCCATTTATACTTACATAAGTAACTACAATACATATAGGTAATAGGTATGTATAATAGTTGCTTCATTGGAGCCATTATTCCAGTTAAGGAGTACAGAAGTAGCAGAGAGCATGAGACATACATTACAATCTATGAGAAAAACCTTGTATAGGGTTATAGAACTGGATTTTTATACAAAAAGGTTATATAGTCATTAACCGTTCATTCAAGTAGTTATTAATATGTATTTCTATGTATATGCAATGCAACAATAAATTATTCGAGAGTAGCAACTCAAACAGACGGACAACAGGAAACAACGAAGTACATGGTTCTGCTACTTGTTACTATGATAGGCAATCTAACGCTTTTGGAAAGTCTTGGGAACAGGTGACCTTTACGAGCAATGAATCATACAAAATATGCCTTTATTTTTTTCTGAAAGAGACTTATTTGCTGTAGACAAGTTTATATCCACTAAGTTTATATGCATCACGTCAAATAGTATCATGATGATAAGATGAAACAGGTTTCGTTTCTTGATAATGTAGAATGTAGACGCATTATAAATTGCATGAGCTGGACAAGACTTTCCTTGTTGAGACACAATGTAAGATGCGTAGCTTCATATCTTTGCTCGTTTGAGTTATATATTTTATGTAAAACAAAAAAGGTTCTTTTATATGCAATGCTTAATTTTGAATATGTATAGGTATGCACACCAGAATATATAATAAGGTTATATGTGTCTCTGCACTGGAGACAGTGGCTATATAATGCAAATGCACTCCCAATCCAGAAAAAACTGGAACTATAACCAAGGCTTATATGTTCTGTTTTAAAAATGCACTGTTTTGAAAAAAATGTATTTACATGGCTTTCACAAAAAATTACTATTGTGTATAATCCACTTGTACAAAATTCACCAATTGTTGGGATCCAGTGGATCTCTAATGTTGAGTGATTCAATAAACTCAATTCTGTCTTGAAATGGCTGATCAATCATCTCAGGGTTCTGGTCTAGTTTCATGTACCGAAGATGATTCACATCTTCAACTGGATCCCATGTGGAGTGGCCAAATTTCAATGCTGGCCTGTTTTAAAATTTTAAAATGCAATATTATAAAAAACGGGCTAACCGCTTAAAAATTATAATGGTATGCACTCACGCGTCACTAGCAAACTCCACCAAGGCTTTGACCATGTTCTTGGAAAACGGGTAGTCCTGAGAAATGGGTCTAATCTGCAGAACAGGATTAGTACTCCAGTAGTAATTCAGATCATCCCCGTGGCATGCTCCAAATCTTTTAGGATTCCGATGCTGAATAAAATACTGGTGTATATAGGCTTCCGCCATGTACCGAGGCCACGACCACTCCGCTGGAACGCCATTCCGAACTTTGGCTGACTTTATGAAGGTATACGTGCTGGGGAGGATGTTGGAGTGGTAGGAAAAGTAGTTTAAGTAAACTGGCGCGTATTTGGCGTGGTGAACTGCTGCCTCCTTCGTGGCATGAAACCAGACGCCATCAGATATCATGTGGGTTACATTTTCAAGGGCTTTTTGTGGTGGCACAGTTTCCCATGATTCTTCACCTTCATCATCGGATGAAGTGTCATTGACATTAGGCGGGGTAATACTTTGGGGACAGTAGCGATGTCGGATTCTCTTGGATACATTTGTCATTGCTGGGTTGTAGTGGAGCAGAATGGCAACATGCTCGTCCCAATGGGAATCCAAGGTGTTTAGAACATTTGGAGTTGCTTCTAATCCTGAACAGCCAACAGAACATACCTTTGCCTGTGCCTTATTTACTTCTAAAACATTCTTTAATTTCCAATCAAACTGGCATAATGGATATACCTACTCGCTGTTTTCAATGCCCCTTCTCCAGAATTAATTCCAAAAATCACCGGAACCTGATTGAACTCCCCACGTTTCACCATCATGAAAGGGTTGTCAGAAAGAAATGTGTCATTTTGCACAACAGCTTCTACTGAGCCAGGGAAAAAATCATCTTGGGTGTGAACAGGGGACTACGAACATCAAGATTTCATACTTGTCGGTTTGTTATTCAATTAAAAAAATGCATGCACGTCTCATCACATAATGTTGCATACCAATATACATGCATGCTGCTTCACAATTGTCTTCCCATCCATTTTCTTAAGGCAATCTACAAGGACCGTTGTGTTGTCGACAGAACAGCCAAGAGCCTTACCAAAGTTCATAGCTTGATTTCTGGGGCTTCTAGTGTGTGCCCTTTTAAAAGAAATATAAGATGGTAATAAAAATAATTCAATTACATAAAATGGAACACTCTTCAGGTTTTTTGTACCATGGACAAAATATATTTCCTGATTGCATCACAGCACGATGGAATAGACCTTTGGAAAGAGGTGAAATAACGTGGTAGTGAACTGAGGCAGCTCCAGCAGATTCGCCCATCAAGGTCACTCTATCGGGGTCACCCCCGAAATTTCTAATGTTGTTTTGGACAAAGCGAAGGACAAGGTTTTGATCTTTGAGCCCCATGTTTCCTGCGAAGTCATAAATACACACCGAAGTTGCGAAATACAAATTACCTACCGATCGTATAAAGCGTGTTACGTATTTTTAAGCAATAGCAACAACGTTTACCTCTGACAAGCTCATCTCCCGTATTCAAAAACCCCAACGACGCCAGTATATAGTTCATTGACACCACAACAACATCTTGATCCATCAAATACTTCGGGTCGTACATATCCGAGCTTCCTGCTACAAAGCCTCCTCCATGTACCCACACTATAACAGGATATAACGACTTAGGTTTCACATCCGGTGTAAAAATATTAAGAAACAGACAATCCTCCTTGCCCAGCACTCTTCCTCTTAGAATGGCATCAAACTGAAGGCAAGGTGAGCCATAGGATGTTGCCTGCTTCACCCCCTCCCATCGCTTAGCTAATGGAACTGGAGCCTCAAATCTTAAATCTCCCACAGGGGGTTGAGCATAAGGAATACCTAAGTATTTGAAGTATATCTTTAGCTCTCTCGACTGGTCAATAGCTCCACGTACTTGGCCAAGTGTGGTATTCACCACTGGAACGTATAACATGTTAACCGTGGCAAAGCACGGGTTCACCATGCAGTTAAGACAGGCAAGGCAGTAGGTTATAATAGTATATACTTTCCACATGCTTGGGTAACTCATGATAAAAAATATGCTTCAAAATATGTGTTACACTTGACAAAGTGACTTTGTCAGCTCAGTAACCAAATCAGAATAATATTGTTCTACATATTAAAATGCAACTGTGACTTTGTTGCACAAGCTCCGAATGGGTAAGGGTGCAGTTGTGTCATAATTATTGAGTTAGTTTTGTTTTTATTAAATGCATCTAGGTATTTGCGAATATGTAATAAAAATCACATTGCAATATGCATACGGATAATTTATTAATCTAGACCACAAATAACACATCCTACACAGTATCCTCAGAATAATATTTCATTTCCAAAAAAAAATTTATCTCAAAAGAGACATACTACAAAAATGTAACTGTTAAAGTTTGTCTAAGTATATCAGAGAGGGATGTACGCGAGTAATAAACAAGAATTTTAGACTTGTTTACTGCAACGTCGTTAAAAGTTGTTCACTTTGTAATAAATATCACTATATAGTTAGATCTGCTAGTACTCGCGTCAGTTGATCCAAGATGAAGTTCTGTTTCAAATATTAATTATCATAAATTCTACAGATAAATACGAAAAATATGTTAATAAAACAGAAATGTACTAATTTTTGAAAATAAGATGAAACTAATGTATGACATAAATGAAAATTTCATCTTATCATATACCAATAACCAATCACATCAACATGTCATGTATCATGTCAACAACGTGGGTGATCCTGAACCAAATTGCGTTGACATACATTTTATTATGTGCATCTGCATAGTAATTATTAAAAGGCATAAACACATTAACTTTTAACTGTGAGTAATAAAAAATCAGGTACTGGTTTTATTGTAGCTTTGAGTATTATGTAAAAATGCATTGTATTCAGAAAGACTCTCGTTCCTCGTAAGAATAAGGTTTGGAACGTATTAAGTAGGAATATTTGCTAGAATGATTATGCCCTTCACCAGTTGTTAGGATCCATTGGATTTCGAATGTTTAATGATTCAATGAATGCAATGCCTTCCTGGGATGGCTGATCAATCATTTCAGGATTTCGGTCTAGTTTCATGTATCGAAGGCGATTGACATGTTTAACAGGATCCCATATTGAGCGACCAAATGCCATTACCGGCCTACGGAACAAATTACACACAAATTAATCACTCATACCGAAGGCGAAACACCAGGCACCTATAAATATTCAGAACTTACCTCTCACTAGCAAACTCAACAAGGACGTTGACAACATTCTTGGAAAACCCAAAGTCCTGATGAATTGGATAAATCCTGAAAACTGGGTTTGAACTCATGTAATACACCAAGTCATCCCCATGACACGCCCCGAATCGTCGTGGGTCCTGATGCGGGAAGAATTGCTGGTTGATAAAGGCACCCGCCATGTGCCTTGGCCATGTAACCTCTGCCGGTACATCATTTCGAACTTTGGCTGACTTGATCATGTTGTAGGAACTAGGAATGATGGAGGAACGATAGGAAAAGTAGTTTAAGTAAACTGGAGCGTATTTAGCGTGGTGTGTGGCAGCTTCCTTTGTTGCTTGAAACCAAACACCGTCTGAGATCATTTTCGTCACTTGCTCCAAAGACTCTTGAGGTGGTATTATTGCACCCTCAGGGTTCTCTGCTGACCTGGCTGTACGCCCAGAGTCAGGAACACTGCGAGGGCAGTAATGTCGCCTGATTTTGTCTGAGACGTTTTTTAATGCGGGATTGTAATGGAGAAGGATTGGTACATGCTCATCCCAGCGAGAGTCAAGAGTGTTTAATACTTCCGGTGTTGCTTCTATTCCTGGAAAGCCAAAAAGACATTTTTATTTAAAAGATGCAAAAAAGGCATAGTGTAAGCTGTGCGTGCCAATTTTAAAGACATACTTGCAGTTTTGAGACCTCCTTCAGCAGAGTTCATTCCAAGTATGACTGGAACTTGGTTGAAGTCACCACGCTTCACCATCATTATGGGATTGTCGGATAGAAAGGTGTCGTCTTCGGTGACAGCTTCCACAGACCCAGCAAAAAAGTCATCTTGTGTGTGAACTGGGGACTATAAAGGTACAAGTAGTTAATTAGAAACTATGTATGTTTTTATTCAGGATTTATGTTTTTTTAAATATGCCATACCAAAAGAGCGGCATGCTGCTTCACAATAGTTTTCCCATCCATATTTCTAAGACAGTTTACAAGCACCGTTGTGTTGTCTGAAGGACAACCGAGAGCCTTGGCAAAGCGATTTGC
>JAHZNG010004183.1:0-10017 GCA_027744375.1 Orchesellides sinensis | reverse complement strand
ATATTTAGCAATGTTACAAGTATTCCATTTGTATTGGAGCTACATTTTCGATTCTACACAACGTCCGTACTTTTTGTAGAATTTTAGAGAAAACAAGTAAAACCTCATACAAAAGCTTCCCAAATTTTATAAAAACCTCTGTTATTATATCAAAGAAAACCACTATCAGTTTACGTTTTCTGTTCAGAATAGATCTACACCATAAACGATTTACGTGTTTACTTTATGTGCAAATTTCTGGCTGTCTTGGAATCCTCAGGAGTCGTGATGGCTTTGAGGAATAGTAGATTGTTAATTTAAAAATGGCCATTTCAATTTAACTACTTCCTTGTATAAACTTGATGTGATTCTGCAGTCCACTGACCAGGCTGATTTTATGTCAAAGGGGTGTGAAGATAGGAGAAAGCAATGAGTTCAGATAAGGTTACCAAGTAGGTAAATTTATTCGATTTGGTACTCTCTTGATGAAGATCTAGTTCGCATTAGGGAATACGATTATACGACCGTGCTATTGCCATCTATATAAAATGGTCTTGTATAATAAATAAACACTTATCCTTATCCTTAACTAACACATATGTAATTTTTCATGCCATAAGAAAACGATCGAATTAAAATTTAACGAAGTATTTTGAAAATCCCAGTGTTTACTCCAAGTCATTATATTTGCCAATATAAAAATGCATCTTAAGTACTAAATCAACGATGCAAGTATGGAAGAAACTTTCTGATCATTTCATTCGTCATTGAATTTTGTTGGAAGACATCACATCAACGTACATTTACAAATTACAGTCACATTGTCTTGCGCCCACCTTAAAATTCTGTACTGCGAAGAATTCCAATTTTTCCAGCTACAAATTCTTATTTTACGCAATCAGTCGTTGTGCTACGCACAATACATGTAAGGATTTGGAGGACCTGTACTTAACTTCAGTTAAATGAACATGAATAGACTACAAAATTTCTTTAATGGTTAACATTATGTTGATTAATACTTTTGCTCCAATAATACTGTATTCTAGACAGATGTAGTACAAAGAGTGAAATCGTGCGTCATTACCATTACCTATGAAACATATATACAACATGAAAAAGAGATACTTACTTTTGGTAAGAACAGAAGACATAGTGTAACCGAAGTCGCAAAGAGGATGAGAGAAGTCACACTAAGAAAGGAGAGGGTGACGCGCTCCGAGATCAAATTGGCTAAAGAGACGGCCAGCACGCTTGTCAACACCACAATGTAAACACAGAGGCCTATGTACTTTGAGTCATTTAACGCTTGAATCTTGACATGTCTTTCGGACAACGGTTCATACGCAAACAAACAAAAAATAGGCACATCATTACTACAAACATAATATACTCTCACATACACAGGGACATTAAAAGTATGTATACAAATGCCGTACACATTCCAAAAGTAAAAACAACCCTTTCTTGGCTTCTGTTATTCAACTTAAGAGAAAGTAATTGGGTCTGCTTTCACTGTAGGTATACATCATTGTTCCTTATAAATTGGGCATTTCTCAATGCACTATAATAATAACGTTTGACGTTCTCAGTACTTCTTAAGATGTGTACGTTTTATTCTTTTAATTTATATAACAATACATCGAGAATATGTAACAATGTTTCCTTCTCAATTTTTAATTTTCACAAGTAAGGTCGAGATAAAAAAGATCACTGATAGCAAAGCTGTGTCCCCTAACTTGCAGTGTAGAAGGTCATGTAAATACAAATAACATTCAAATCTATAATTAGCTTACCTTGTTTCCCATGCCATGTACAACCCAACTACCAAAAGAAGACTTTTGTAACCGTACAGAGCACTAAGCCAAACGTGCCCCTGTTGAGATGTGCAAACCTCGATCTGAAAAGAGACAAATTACCAAGCAAATCAAAATCATCTTACTAATAGTTTTTGTAAAATCGCATTCATTGTAAAATAGACTTTGCAAATAGACTAAAATCCCAAAATACCGGCATGTATGTTATATGTATCTTACCTGAGGTTGATACACAACAGTACGATCTGCAGCATCTATCTGTAAAGTAAGATTCCTTAGGTTGACATGCATAGGGTCAAAGATTGCCCATGAAGAAACGATAATACAGTCAATGAGAACAAGGACCATGATCAAAGTCATCAGTTGAGTATCTCTCAACAGCTGAACGTAATCGATATAATCGAGTTCCGGTGTGTTAGCAAAGAAAGAATAAAAAGACAATTCTTTAGTTTATTTCAAAAGTGTACAAGTTTACTCACATAGTGCATGTCATTTCCTTTCGTTTGAACGTGTAATGGCTTTTTAATATAGTTAAAGCTTTACTTGTATTCAGTCAACTTTGTACATACTGATAAGGATCACAAGATTTTCAATACTTTTTGTAGTTTCGTATAAAATACATTGAATAGTACCCTATTCTAAGGAAGAACCTTATTGAAGGGGACTTTTTACGACATCTCATAATATTAACAAAAAACTACCCTTGCTTCGCTATATAACATTATATCATCGGATGGTGCTTGCTCAACAACAAGTAAAAAAGAGTTTGCCGTGTTTGCAAAAATTGTTCTAGTATTCGCTACAAGGCATTTCAGGATTGAATATGGGCTTTAATTCAGAAGAAGAAGTTTGCTAAGCAAAACTATGTAAAAACTTATATGATGTGTTTATAATGTGTACAGCATACTTTTTTCACTTTCAGTCAGTCACAACACAAAAAAAAGTTTTATAAACCATCATCCACCCATCCATCTATCTCTTTACGGTCAAGTGGCCACCCTTCCAGAGAGAAAGTATATACTTGAGGAATTTCTCTATAATTTCATACTGTCTGCTTTTAACATTTACCATGTCTGTCGTCTGGTTGTACATAACCTTCTTTTTCCCCATACATGCCGGATGCCGGATGAAGAGTTATGAATACCTACATTAGGGATGTATGTACCACCTTCACATTTCATATACAGTTCGGCATCTGCTACGAATAAAACTCTCGAGATACGGCTGCATCTAGGTTCTTTGAAAGAAGATGAAAAGTACAGACAAAATAATGACATGATGATGATGTGTGAACCAAGAAAACTCTGCTCATTTCACACAAACTTGGCAAGTTCAGGTGATTTCAGATTTTGGAACTTTGCTTGTTACAAACGTACGCCCTTCACACTCACGGAGCAAGTTTTGCTTTACATTTTTAGGGTACATAACAATATCCGAAACCCACTACATAACACAGTATATCTAAAAGTGCTACATAAAAAGTGAGAATGATGTTGCATGTACATTGGAATGTAACGCATGATGGAAATCTGTTAGAGGTTCGTAAGCACGTGCGGTGTATGGAAGTATGATGCTCTGAGCATATAAGTTAGAAATACTGACAAAGATATTGAAAAAAAAAACTTTGTTGAAAGAATAGAGGGGTTGTTGAGCAAACCCACAAAAAGGTAACAGTCAACCAAAGACGTGCTTAAGTAGCCATTGCCGATATACCAAAGGGTATTTGTTTGACTATTTGAAAAGTCTGTCATTCTTAAATGATACACGTGGTTAAGTCTGTTAAATGAGTTTAATACAAGGATTAATATAGGACACTTGACTTCAAAAAGCCGAAAGCTTGCAATGGGATCTCAAATAAAGTTTATCGGTGGCTTTTTGTACGCATACAATTTTCATTTCAAGTCCCTATAATAATATGTAGGATCCCTATATGTTTGTCCTTAATGAGTTGCCTAATAAAGCACGAATTACATCAAAGGATATAAAAATGTTTATGATTTTATTTCTATAATAATCTTAGTCTTATTACCTTGTTCTTTACAACTCCAATACAGCTCCGGGTGAAAATGCGATACACACGGTAAGTCTTGGCAAACATGGCCCCGAAAGCCAGCGAAAACGCCATGGACAGTAAATAAGCTCGAATCTGTTACAAAATCAAATATGATATCTCATCTCATGTAAATGGTTATGCATTTTTAAAATATTGCAAAATTTTAATCATAGAAAATAGAAATTACTTTAAGAGTAAACTGTAAATTTTTATTATACGACCAGTATTACTTGTAGCTATATTACCCTGAATTGCTTGCGGCAGTTTAGATAATTTACCAAAATGGAGTTTTTTGCATTTCTTATTAATTGGTTGAATGAAGTTTTATTTCCCTTTTACCAATTGACTTTTCTCTTTTGAGTCATGTTTATCAGAATCGTTTTCGATTTTCTCAACCGAGATCAAACAATTTTTATGAGCTAACGAATGCATATGACCATGAATTTGACTGTTGGCAATGGTCCATACCTATTAAAATGCCTAAATTAACCCTATAACCAATACACTTCCCCCCGGTTTCCGTTTTTATGGGCTATTGTCTAAATACTATGAAGAATGGCTTGTTGTGTAGTACCATAGTAGTTGCAGAATAATTTGTGAACGTGATTCCCATAAAATGCTAACAAAGAATTGGAATAAAACCACAGGCAGGCTGTTCACATTGTTCACAGCAAATCAACCACTTTTCAGTCAGTTAGTCTTTACGAGACTTGAAATGAGAATTCTCATCAGCCACCAGTAAAATGTGGATTAAATTCGAAAGTCAATCCATTCTGTAGTTGTAAATGGGTACAGTGTCTAACTAGAGGAAAATTAATGGGTGCCATCAAATCACGATTTATGTTCCTAGAGAATGCTGTACTTTTAGATCAAAACTGTTCTTTGTGCTTCAATCCTATCCAAGGAAAATGCACATAAAGTAATACAAAAAACGTGCTGAAATGTAATGGTTTTGCTCTGTTGGCAATAATAACTCGTGCGAAGAAGGAGCATGTGTCACTGCACATCGTTTTATGCGCTACCTAATTAAGGCATCTGCTGTTTCTTCAAATGAACCCAGATTACATCTTGATTCATAAAAATCTTTAGCCATCCATCTACAATGCTTCAGCTAAGGGAATATAGCTACTTGGCTCGTGTCTGACTATAAACAAAAGCCATTTCCAAAATTTCGAGAATTTTGTTGGTTTGCAATTGTAGTGCATGCTGTACTGCGCTTCTAATACATCATACCATATATATGTATAGACATTAGTTTTTCCAAAACACAGATCTTTAAACTCTGGAAATAGGTAACTTACTGTGCATATATAAGCAAAATGCTTTCCATCAGGCACCGTTGAAAAATCTGTTCCCAATAAGATCACAGCCAAGTAGGCAAACATGCATCCTATGATTACAATATTATTTAATTTTGGACTGGATAGCTTGATATACCTGTAAACACGGACAAAAACAATGCGTGTTAAGTCACATCATGTATTTTATATTAGCTTGTTTTCCTACCATATCATGGCTCATATTCAGTATAGGTAGATGATAAAAAATCTTGTTTTGAAGTAACACATATATTACTTGTTTACTCATCTACTTGTCACATGCATACATTTGAAGAAATCATTACTTTTTATCCGTCATACATTGATATTGAGATTACTTTCATGCCTAACGTTTACACAAAAAGTTTTACACAAACACGCATAACAAAGAAGTACATTTTTCTAGGAGAA
Organism: Orchesellides sinensis; assembly: GCA_027744375.1. Lineage (NCBI taxonomy): Eukaryota > Metazoa > Arthropoda > Collembola > Entomobryomorpha > Orchesellidae > Orchesellides > Orchesellides sinensis. Next base: position 4,441 of record JAHZNG010004183.1, on the reverse strand, counting down.
AACAACATACTTGAGCTTCCGATTATACAAATTGAAAGCCAGGAACGCAGCAGCCATAACGATTCCTAGGGATGCTGCTGCAGCCACAATAATGTACAAAGAGTATTCTACACGAATGAGCTTGAAACGGAACTCTCGCCTCGAAATAGGAACTTGATTCCCATGCCATCGAATTTTTTGACATCCCTTGCAGGTTAGCTCCAACTTGTTTGTTGGTCGGTCTGGAAAAAGAAGTCCGACTTGAACCATTTCCCCATCTATGGAAATAAATACAAGAGAGTTGTTGCTTACATAATAAAATAAAGCATTTGTGCTCTATACACTTTCACTCTTATCCCCTTAGAACTCTGTTTTTTACTGGGAGCAAAAAAGATCATGCATTCCGTTGTTGCCCCAGTCAGTTTTCCAAACAATATGCTCACAAAACGGAATGCTCAAGTACTCAGCAACTCAGCAGGAACATGTTCACTTTACTGTTATGTGAAGCAGAGAGTTAGTGGTCAGCTCTGAATGTGCTCACTTGAGGGTCCGTATAAAAATCATAATCTGCAGCAGCAGCTGTCGTATCGTAAAAAACTCTCAAAGCCTCTTCTACTATCAATCAAAACCTGTATGGATGGGTAATACGAATTATTTTTCGTGCTCACCTTGAATTTGCATAAACGATGTGATTCCAATACGGTCCGACCCGGAAAAGGTTATTGGACCCTAAAATGTATACGGATTTACATATTTAGATACATTTTTTATGGCTGGGAACACAGTTCTATCTCCAAATACGATTTCCGTTATGGAGAACATGATATATCGGAAACAATTATTTGAATACGTTCTCCGTATATTATATCATTATATAATAATGTCAAGTATGCAAAATATCATATTGTATACCGATATCCCTGAAAAATTCAACCGTCCAATCTCCTTTTTTAGTAGCTGTGAGAAGTTTCTGTTCCCTGGTGAAAAATTATCTAGACTGTAATTGTATTGCTCTTGAACATTTTGTAGTCCCAAAGCTACTGTCCATACAGCATCGTAGGTTTCAGGTGCAAATGGGCTTCCTACGGTGTCGGATGTCATGTTGTAGGATGCTTTAAGTCTTTGCATGAGTCGACTTCTGAATGTTGCAGAGGTCTATGGTAAAAAACAGTACTAAATAAATATTACTTATGTATAACTACTAATATACATGCATACTTTTCTAATAAATACACATTACATACATATGTGTAGTGATAATTGAATAATTTATGTGGTCATTTATATTTTACTATTGCAAATATAAGGGAGGAAGAGGATCATAGTAATTTGGGCACATGAGCGAACCGTATTATTATGCAAGCGTATTTATGCACATTTAAAATGTGAGTATAGCATTGCATCATGTACTCCACGCGACTTATAATTATGCAATATTGTATTATGTGTGTATGTACATTATTACGCCGTTGCTAATCCACTAAAAGAAATTTTTATATAGAAGAATCTATGATTTTGAGCTTATTCTCTTTTTGCGGTCATTGATTTCAATCATTCAAATAAATTTTTATCAAATCCTTTTTAAAATTGAATAGTATTCATCCACCACATGCATAACCCCAGTTGTTACATACTTTGTTGCCATATACTTCTTCAGAATAGAGTTCATGAAAGATATTTAAACGAAAAAGGAAGCAAAATTACTTTCTGTACTGTAGTACGCAGTAAAAACAAAAAATGAAGTTGCCAAGAGGCAAATTCGTGGTTATAGATGGAACCTGATGGAACTATGGAATCCTCAAAAGGAATCCCATTTTAGCAAGGACCTTTCTCCTTCATCCTACTAAAAGCTAATTTTTAAGGCATTTCAACTCTGTACAAAATGGCATTTCCCAATTTTTCCTTTGGTTTCTCTCTATAAAGGGAGAAGGAGAAAGAAAAGCTTCTATCGACAAGAATGGAATGGCATCAATATCATCAATACAGTAAGCATTTTGTGCATTTAGCTGGCTTTCGATTATTCCTCAGTCTATAATATATAACGAACGATACTAGTAGTAAAAACACTACGTTTGCCATGTTGTATATATGTTATGAAATGAGCATAGGTAACGTACATGTAGCGAAAATCAACCATTCGTTTTTTAACCCATGGAAGGAATTAAAGAACCAAAAAGGAAAAGCAATATTGAGCAATAAGAGCAAGTACGAAGCAGAAGTTTGATTTTGGATGATGAAATCAAGGCACTCATCCCATAAGCCATTAATACCATGTGCGATTTCGTTTCTCTGCTTCTTTCTGTCCCATATGAGATAATGCACGTTACAGAGGTAAAAGCCTGGTGGCTCATATCTTCTTTTCATCTGATTTCATCTGGGTTTTAGTGAATTTTGTCAATGAAGCAGCATCAGTGGAGCAACAGCTTTAGCAAATGTATTTCATACATACTTAATTAAGCCTGGTGGCTCATATCTTCTTTTCATCTGATTTCATCTGGGTTTTAGTGAATTTTGTCAATGAAGCAGCATCAGTGGAGCAACAGCTTTAGCAAATGCATTTCATACATACTTAATGTACAGCAACAATGCTCATTGTATTAACGATTTTTATGTATCGCTACACCAGTTTGAAGTCTTACGTATCTGCATTATAATCAAGATCATATTGCACACATATAGATTCCATAAGGTAAATGTGAAAGCATCTCATACCATTCCAGAATCGGATGGTTGCTCTAGAATATTGTATCGGTCTACGACGATGGCATACTGTACAGCTTCCATCAACTGTTTAAAACTACAGTCAGATTGATGATGATAGGGATGCTGATGGAGAGATTTTCCACTGGACTTCAGTCTTAATGTTCCTGAATTTGAGGAGGAATTCATGCTTCTAATAGCACTCGATCCACTACTGCTGATGTTTCCATTTCTCCTAAAGCCACCAGCAACACTCCCACTTTCACTCATGTCTCTGACCTTATTACCCCCAAAAGCCTTGCTTCCTATCTTAATTGAAATGGAATCACCAGTAGATCTACCAGTTAGGGAAGCTAAGCTTTCATCATCATAATAAGACAAAGACTCGCTTGAAACTGATTCACTAGGATGAGTTCCTTTCTCTGTTGGTATGCTGGATGCTGTAAAAGGAGAGGCTGATGGGGAGGATGATGATGATGCTGATGAAGATTGTGATTTCGAATTGCGTTTACTTCTTGTTTTAGAGGATCTAGAGGAACGGTTTCCAGAAGGCGATTCAAGCCACCAATCTGTTTCAGGCTCTCCTATTAGAATCCAAGCATAATCACTCCCATACATACCCATACGGTAGATCTATAAAAATATAAAAGAAAGAAAGAAAAATATAGAAAGTAGCTTCAGCAAAGAAATTCACTTCCATCTCTCATCTCTTGATTTTTGCCGTTGGCACACGATAACGAGAGATTTAAATAGAAAATATTGCAGTATCAGATTATTTTCATCATTTACAAAACATTCCTCATTCACGAAATTATACCATGTCAAATTGGAGCAAGTCATCATTTTTATTGCTAAACCAATTTCGGATAACGACTATTTTTTGAACGTGTCTTGAAAGAAAGTGTCTTAAGGTTAAGAGACTTTTCCTGAATGAAATGGTGAAAGCATTCTCAAAACACCCCAGCTTTACAAGAAAGAAATACAGTAACGTCCTAACCCTAAAATTATATACATAACTCTGAAATTTACGTGTCAGAAATGCAGTTAAAATATTATATTAACTGCATTTCTGACAAGCCTTCATTGTAATACAAAACCGCAAGGGAACAAACATTATTCTATCCTCCGCAATAATAACTCACATTTCACTGTGCAAACGCGTACCATATTACATATGATGCAATTATGTAATATTTGATTCCATTGTTTTCCTTGTTCTTGTCAAGTTCAGTTGTTTTTGTCACCTTGTTTACTCGAGAAGCGAACCTTACCTGCTTGTTTAAATAGACAGAACAGACAGACATTTCACTAGACAGAACAAGAAGACAAGGAAAAATTGTCTTGTCTGGCTTAACTAGAACCACAGAGGGAATTGAGAGTTGAAGTGATAGAAAATAGTGAAAGTCATCTTGTCAACGCTTTCTACTTTCTCCACAGTAGTAATACTTCATATGCTAGATTCGAACACTAAATGAATTCCTCCTCTTGAAAATATACAATGCCTGGCATGTGTCATATGTCACCAAAAAAGTAATCATATGAATATAGAAAATATCTTTGCTGTTACAAATATTCAGTCGACGGCTGGACTCTTACAGAGTTTTTCCTTGGCTTGTTGGAAACAGATGGATTATATAAGAACCACAAGCTACAATTTGAAAGTGAAAGTGAGGCTGGAGAAAAACTCCTGTAGATCTAGATCAAACTGTAGACATGAAATAATGCAATCATAATGATGATGGAGAAAGTAAAAAACCCATTC
>JAHZNG010004182.1:0-15740 GCA_027744375.1 Orchesellides sinensis | reverse complement strand
ATCATATTTCAAAGGATTTCCGCTTATAATAAAGACTTGACAAGACCATTATCGTTTAACATGCACCGCTGCTGCACTATGCATGTAGGAGCACAAGTTCGCTTCTATGTATTAAACAAACCAGTAGACTTCCTTCCTTTTGCTTGGCAGCAGTAGTAGCAATTTACAAAACATATTTAGCAGCATTTTTTGTGGAAATCATGCAGGGGCAATTATATGTACATCCTAAGAAGAACCACGAAACATACGAATTTTTACATATCCCAAAAGTAGCAGCATCATTTGCACAGGTAACTTATCTCATTAAGAAAAAAGAAGTTGTGCATAATTCATGATGTTCCGACCTAAGTTCTTTAAGAGAAAACTGGAGATGGTAAAGGTACTTCCTTTCCTGGTGGCAAAGTCTGCTTGCTTGTCTACCGGACTTACTTATGCTCGTAATAAAGGAAGCTGTAATACTTTTGAGATATATGGTGAGCTCGAATAACTTTTTCATTCTTCATTTTTAATTGTGTTACCTTGTGCTACTCACTAGCAGCAGCCAGACTGTAATAAATCTTTTTTTCTCCAGAGGATTAGGTTTTTAATGGAAATGGCAGCATATTATGCAAAGCATCTTACAAAGGAAGAAACGGTACGTGGCTTAGCTTGTTAGGATAATAGGATGTGTGTACATTTGTTTTATACCACGCCACAAATTATAAAATAATACTGATTATAAGAAATTGGGATGATAGTTTGATAGATATTTTGTATGACTTGCGTTTATATTCTTCATGTCGTAGTCAACATTTCAAAGCCTTTATCTATGCATAATCTTCCAAAAATTTACTTAGCTAAGTTGTATTTCACAACTGGAATTTTGCACTGCACTACTGCAAGATGAATCGATTCATAACTAGATTATGCTGAGTGACTTGGTTTGATGGAATAGATGAGAATTCCATCAGTGGTTAATTTTCCGCTGGATAGCGATTTTCCTCCTTTCAGTGACATCATATTTACATTGTCTCGCATCGTGCAAGTAATGAAAATTTATATGCTGCACTTCCTATTCCCATGAACCTCGCAACAACCAAAACTTTTGGTAGGTGGTTAGAAGTAGAAGTTGTGTATAATGAGTAAAAGTCAAAAGAATACTTGACATGATGAAGAATCACCAACTCAGGTTTTGTGGTGAAAGGGGGATGAACAAATTACAACAGCAAAATATTAATGTTAGACATAGAATACAAGGCAATGCTTCCAGGCACGTGGAATACGTGCTTCAAAAAGTTGTCGGAGTGGAGGAGAGAGCATAATAATTGGATTAGTAATAACAATAATAATAGGAACCTAGGAGAACGGATCAGCAACAACAAAAATCCATCCTAACATATTGCTCAGACACACACCTACGGTTGGAACACTCAGAATTTTCTATTGCCCCACCTGAAATAAGAATAGAAAAGAATGTGTTGGCAAAGGTAAAAGGACTAAATACAAAGTCCACCGTTATTCGAATCCACATAAAATTCCACAACATCAATTCAAATCTCCATAATATTACCCAAACTTTGAAACAAAACTAAATGTTACGCATGCAGTAAGAAACTTTGACATGTAATCAAACGATCAAATAAAAAATCAACCGATTTCATGTTTACAGAAAACATTCAAACTTTTCCAAATTAAAATCTTTCAAACCAATAGATCCGTCTTTTTTTCGACCACTTGAAAACTTTCCCGAGATGAAAGAAATTTACCTTTAAAATTTGTGGAAGGAATGACAACCACAACACAGTATAAAAAGTTGGTTGTTATTCTCTTCTTATTGTGTCTTGGTATCTTGATTACTTCTAAACATAAGGTTCCGCTTATTGTTCGGTAAAAGGTTGCTCAAAAACTTTCGCCGATTAAATTACCCGTTATTTCTCATGAAAAGGCAGTTTTACTCTTGAGATATCAAAGACCATATTGTTTTTAAGACTGAAAGTTAATGAATATGTAGACGAAGCGTTTTGAACTTTTGCTCTCATATAAAACTCTGCTCCGTTCAGGATCTTTGGATCTTTTGTTTGACTCAATTACCATATGCCTTATCCCTTTTATTTGGTAACTTTTTTGCCTTTGTATGTGCTACGTCAGCATGATCTTTATCCTCCTTTTGTGCATTCTTATCTTTCGTGTTCGTCCCAATAATGCACACGTAATTTCAATTGTTTCAAAACTCGGTGCAATAATAGGCGCGTTGACAATTTAAGCGGTTTACAGTTAAATTAAAATACACATTCAGATGTTTTAATCTGTAAGCTTTGTCTAGCATAATAAAATGGCATTTTATGTTTATTCGGCTTTTAACCTCATAGTGCTAGTTTCACATTTAATTATTCTTTGCTGAAAACTAAACCACAATTTTTAAACTACGTTAAGAAAACCTTTGCAAACGACTTAAGACATTTGAAGACTTTTCTTGTACAAGCAGCTTTAATCTCAATATAATTAACTCTTACTCATTTCCTGTAAACTGCTTAATTCATGACAAGCCATAGCTGTAAATTTTAATTATGTACGTATTCCCATATTCACGTTTGCATTGGTCCATGTATCCACATACCGCGACAGAAAATTGGTAAGAACCAGTTTCATGGAAAAGGATTGGAAATGTTGAAGCTACTTTAAGCAAACATTCATTTCCGTGGCTTGGATAAACGAACGAAAATAATTAAGTACACCAATATAATCTCCCTGCTTTTCTCCATCTGTTTACTTTAACCAGTCTACTAGAGTTTACTTTACTTTCGACCACACACATGCAGTCAGTATTTACTTTTATCTTGCCACTTTTGAAAATGCGAAATAATGAACGTTTGGCACGACGACCACGTACCCGGGTGTATCTTAGTTATTGGCTACGTTCCGTATATTACCAGTTTGTACCGGTGGCTTAGAATTATTACCACTTTCTCGTAAGCAGTAATTGCACCTTATATAGCCGAAAGGTACACAAACTCTCAATATTTTTATAATGCACACAATAATATACTCCTCTTCAAAATGATACAGTCATTGTCCACAGTTCACACAAAACCCACAACATTTTGCCTGAGTTTGTTGACTCTTTAACCTGAAACGTGTGTTTGTGCGCCTAAGTGACTTACGTAAATGTTACGTGCTTTCTCGTCTGTCAGCACTCTATCATTCTACTCTTTCACTCAATCTTTCAGTACAGCAGGCGTAGTGCACAATACACAAATTATTAAAGGAGGAAATAGCTGTGACTATGTGTGGTCTTTTTGGATTGTACCTATAAAAGTAAATAAGGAAGTAAGCGAGGAGACCCCAAAAAGTCATTGAAATCGTAAGGAAACAGACATATAAAACTTTCTTTACAGCCTCCATTAATCTTATTTATAACTCCCAATTACCCTATAAAAGCAAATCCTCAAGGGGCAAAGAGTCAATGAAATAACCTATAATACTATTGTAATATCCAATGCAAATACTGATAACAGCATAAATATACAAACAACAAACCATTTTTATTACCTTTACTTACAGTTGTACGCTGATGGGATTAAGGGTGATGAGAGGTGATTGGAAATATCAACATCTCAACTATTCTGTTTTTTTCATTTGCTTTCCTATCGCATTGTATTATGGTATGCCACAGTAGCAATGTCTGATGGCATTTTCCCATTTACTATGATCAGAAAATACTCGCTAGACTAAAAGGTAATCAGTTAGACGAAGAAAGTACGTAAATCAGCATTAGTGTTTTTTATCTCAAAATAAGATACCCAATATAGAGTTGGTAAAAGCACTAGATTATTTTTGACTTGTGCTCTATGGCATCGGGCTACTTCTCCTACTTCAACTAGCCACATGAATGCATTTTATCAATCTTGATAAAAAAGCAACTTTCTCTTACTTTTACCTGCTAAAAGCAATTCCTTATAAAATTGTCAGGTGACCAAAAACGAAATGTGAGATGATTGTGTGGCTGGCCATTTTATGGGAACTTGATCTACAAGAGAGTAATACTGTTACATTCACAACTTTTTCCTTAGCTTTTTTTAGAAGAGAGATTTGGTGAAAGTGCAAAAGAAAGAAAGCCATTCTCTGATGTACTTTCCTTGCTTCAATTTCACCTCCAATAAAACAAGTCGTAATTCAACTCCCGCGTTTGTCTACCATCACCAGAGTGTCTATTTTTCTGTAGCTGTGAAAGAAAAGGAAAAGATTACATAGGTATATACTTATTTCCGATAGGCACAAGATGTAATGACGATAAATGAGAAATGTATGAAGAAAGAAGAAATATTTGGAAGGGGAAAGAAAATCCCAAAAGTTGAGAGCCACACACACGCACTGTAAAGAGAAAGCTGGCAATTGTACTCTGTTATTGGACCGACATGCAATTAAGACAAGCCATTGTGGTTTTTCCCTTAGAGAGCTAAATGGTGTTTTGTTTAGTTGGTGACATAAGTCCTTCATCCTATTACAAAACACGATGATGACGACATACACACGCTACAAGAAAACAAAAATCTTTAGTGCCAAAAGAAAGAAAAAACAAGTAAGAATTTAGCAGTGCAGTAGCAGCCCAGAAATAAAAGCGTTATAATCATTAGTTCTATGTATATGTGTATATAGCCTTTCCACAGTAAAAGGAAAAGTGTCAAAATGAAATCGAGCAGAATCAACGGCTACCTCCTGTTTTATTTTGTAGTTGTTCTCAACATGAACTTTCCCATCAACACTTTTAGTTCAGTAGAATAGAAAAGCATATTGTTTTTTCAAATAAAGTAGCATAAAGGTCAATCCTATCAGATATCCTGCTGAGCATAAAATAAAGTAAGTGCATAATGCATTTATTGCAATTCAGAATATTGTCATTGTAAAGCTTTTGTTTTGGTCTTTTAGTCTCAGTCAGCATAAATATACCTAATCGTTATTTATATCCATCATTACTCCTTCACATCCCAAACTCGTAAGAATTTCCCCCTTTCCAAAATTTTTATGTAGGGTTGACTGGATGAACCCTCAATCGATATTGATTTCGTCTCTTTTAATTGCACTTTACTGTTAGATACTGTATTTATGTAATATGTATAGCTCTTCATGACTTTCTATTAATTTTTATATATAGGAAACTGGTAGGATAATATTAGTGCAGCCCAATGTGCCATGTAGTAGTGTGCTCAATATCCCGTGACTAGCTTCCTGTTCATTCACAACATTCAACTTTTCTTTTTCGTGAAACTTCTTCTCCAAAACGAGATGAAGGCAATTGTTGTGCAGACGTTCTTCAACGAATACAGTAGCACACATCGAGAAGAAAGGTACGGGTATTGCTGTAGTTTATATCAAAGATGATGTGATATGATGACAAAGTAGAACTTGATACTTTACTTTTGACGCATTTGAAGACATTCGAAGAAGCTTGATAAAATATCGATTTCTTTTCTCAAACATACACACAACAGTGCAATGTACACAAACGAAACTTGCAATGTCAAATATTGTGCTTACTCAATCAAAAATGGTATCATCTTGCATTGTACACACAATGCATATAGTATTTTCCCCTCAAGCTTTGAATATTTTCTCCAACTTTCTTTTTCGACAAGACTTTCTACTTTTTACGATCGAGAATAATAAGACAGGAAGTGGGAAATGGAGAAAGAATACTACTAATAATACATTCATAACACACATATCTGATATTGATAGTGTAGTGCATATCTGCAATAAATGATGCGCTTTTCGCTGCATCGCATCTCCCTTCAAATGTTATCTTTTCCACTAGACCAGAATCAATGCTTATCTTATAAGATGTATTCTTCATTTCTAAACCAAGAGGGCTTTCTTTTTTCACTTGACTCATCTCATAACCAAATGAGACAGTATCTCCCCATTTCATGTGCATTATTTCTGTTTACTAGAAGACTATCGGTTTGTGCAGCGTCTTTTACAGATAATACTCTTCTGCATCCACTTGAACACACTCTCATCGTCATCGCGTATTTATCAAGTGGTTCATTGGAACGGATGAGAGAAGGGGAAGATAAAAATCTGTTTCTTGATCAGAAATCCAGTCAGACATTTACTTTTGCCTTATCCCTTTAAATCAGCATCTAAAAGTAAACCCCGGTACTTATTACGACTGAACGCATTTTCTCTGCCTCTTCTTCCTGTACGACCTTGGCTTGTTCATTTATTGTCCATTATTTGGGAATTTCGGTAAATATATTATTTTGTCGCATCTGAAGAGGGATTAGAGATAAGCTGATGCACAAATTGTGGCAGCATCTTCAGACAACGAGATACTTTTGGTAGATGAGGGCTGCTCAAGATTGGATTATTACTGCATTCATGCATCAAGAATGAAATTTCTTGCTCTCCCCTCCTCAATACATTCTGGCGACCACTTTTTGAGGAGATTTTGTCGCAACGGAAAAGTCAAGGTGGCTTTTATTACAGATTTCAAGTGCACGCAAGTTTTGGTTAGTATTTCTTTATAATCTCTCTTAATTCATGGTGACGATGCAAAACTGTATGCTATACATTACTTTTTACTTCTGAGCACGCACTTCTGTCGTCGTTGTTGTTGTGAAAGAAATCAAACCTTGTTTTAGTGAGTCGTAGTCGTAAACCTAAATTTCCTGTTCTATATAAGCACCACTTTGGTATAAAACTTGGCCTATAAATGAAACAAGCATTTATACAAGCTATAAACGTTACTGTGAAAAAACTCGTAGCCGTCATTAATGGCTGTACTAGAAGTGATGCCAAGTTCCATTTCATGAGCATTGAAATTCAAGTTGAAAGTCGTTACTGTTTTCTTTATAATCTCTCTTAATTCATGGTGACGATGCAAAACTGTATGCTATACATTACTTTTTACTTCTGAGCACGCACTTCTGTCTTCGTTGTTGTTGTGAAAGAAATCAAACCTTGTTTTAGTGAGTCTTAGTCGTAAACCTAAATTTCCTGTTCTATATAAGCACCACTTTGGTATAAAACTTGGCCAAAATAAATGAAACAGGCATTTATACAAGCTATAAACGTTACTGTGAAAAAACTCGTAGCCGTCATTAATGGCTGTACTAGAAGTGATGCCAAGTTCTATTTCATGAGCATTGAAATTCAAGTTGAAAGTCGTTACTGTTACTTCGTTATCAAACGTTAGTCTGAAACGTGAAAGGGTTAAAGTGAAAGCAACGGGCCGACTTACAGGTATACGCACGCACACACACAAACACAAAAAGTAATAATAATGGTTTACAATATCGCCCATAGCAAACCAACCACACGGTGAAGTGCTCTCATGCATACAAAGTTTCCCTTTCATTAAAAGCAATTCCACTCCCAAAACCAATCCATGCACGTTTCCAAAGTCCCAGTGGAGATCATAACCGTACTAGAAAAAAAACAGCAGTCGATGAGAACCAAAAATAATGGCAGCATGCCTGAAAGGCATTAACTAGTGGAAACCGGACGTTAAACACAGTGAGGAGAGGGAGAAAGTCATGTATAATCGGTAGAAATAACCATTCAGTGAAAATACTTCAAAAAACTTGAACAACTCTCTTTGAAAAGAGAGAGGCTCCGAAATAAGCATTGTACATATTGAGCTTCAATCTCATTTCCTTATTCCATACACACACAAAAGTTTCTCGCATGTCCTTTCCACACCCACCACAATACTAATCGGTGGATTTACATACAGACATGCATGAAAGGTCATAAAACTTTGAAGGAGAACCAGGGACCGAACAAGAGTTTGTTTTATAACTTTTTGTAATAATCCAACATAATCTCATTATGCCCCAAATATGAAATATCAAAATTATTAAAAATACGTGCTCTCATTACAATTTTAATGACAACTGCATTATGATTTTCCTTTATACATTTAAAATGTCTAAAAAATTGGTTAAATTCATCGTAGACCTGTATACAATTTATGTATGTGCATTCCATCATTACATTATTAAGATAAAGCGGTGGTATATTTTATAACAAACCTAAATTCGTTTGATAACGATGCAAGATAAAAATGATTGCTCTTCAAGGACACACGAAATATATTCGCGTTTTTTATGTGACGTGAAAAGCCTGATCCTTATCCTACTCTCTCTAATAAAAAACATGTTGATGAAGCACTTATCATATATCATTAGAGTCTATTATGAACATATGAAGAGGTTAATACTACTTCGCGGCGAAGAAAAGAAAACAAAGTGCATGCATTCTCTTTTCTATCATCAAAAGCTCACTCGTATTATTATTTTTTTCTCTCCCCATCATACAAGAATGAAAAGAACCGGAGATGCTTAGCTTTCTCCCTACTCTTCCTTTATAAACAAGAAGAGAGGCGTAAATCCTCATAAAAATTCTATTTTTATGTGTTTACAGGGATCAAATGAAAATATAAGCTCGTTGCCAGAAAAAAAACTAAAATAAAGAAGCTCACAAACATATCAAGCAGCTCTTCTTGAAAAGAGAAAGTGGAGAAAGGCCGACTAAGGAGAAAAGGCGGAAGTAAAATGTAGCAAAACTGGCATTATTCTCTTTTCTAGATGAAAAGTGAAGAAGAACACGAGCCCCAACAGTACAGTAACGGAAGGAATCTCAAGAAAAAAAACTATACCATTTTGTGTATCATAATATCACATCGCATCACTCCATATGTATGAACATCCCAATGTTTCTCAAGTATCTCAACATCCTCTCCGCTATTCAGAAGATTCCTCCAACGACAGTTTAACTTTCTCTCGTCAGACAAAACAAAAATACTTTGTGTATAGTTTTGTTGTAAAGTAACGTTAAAAAATACTACAAGCATCCAATATCATTATACAGAAAAAAAATCTTATGGAGACGGCTACTTTTTACGACAACGACTCCTGAATTCGAAGGGAGAAAGAAAAAAGAGCAGAGACATATACATTACTCTCTGCTCTTTCCTCCGTCTATTAAAAAACTAGTTGGCCAAGATCAAGATGTTTGGCCTGAAACTCAAGTCGTGGATGGAAGCCCATTTAGGAAGACCTCGGCACAAGCAGCAGTCGTCCACCAGTCATCAAAATCAAAAGCGAGCCCCTAAGGAGACGTCCTCAACCGTGGCTGCCTCCACATCGTCTTCTTGTAACAGTGCAACCAGCACAACAAACTCCAGTAGCTCTCCAGCACCAGCCAATAATACAGTTGGCAGTGGGAGCAGCAATACAACAACCATTGTCGGACTCAATACTACTACATCAAACAATAATAATCCTCAGAGTAATTTCGGCAATACTCCTGTTCCAGTCTTGGATCACTTGTTCTCCTCTGGCCAGCAATCCCAACATTCTAATTTCCAAACTCCTGCTACTCGCCCTGATTTCTCCAGTACGTCTGCAGCAGCAGCAACAACAAACGTAAGCTCCTTGGTCGATATTACTACTAGTGGCCAAGTGGTATCCGTCACGGCTACATCGATAGCAGAAGGAGTCCAGTTAAATGGGAATGGAGACGTAGGTTCACATTCACACACAGAAATAAATAGCCATTCCCGTGTAATGCAAGAGAATTCTGGAGAAAGTGATCATAATACTGATCGAGATCATCATCAAACCCCTGCTACTACATCATCCTCCAAACCTACAGTTAGTAATAGCACGAGCATTCTCTCGGGATCATCCTTCAGTAATAGCCTCTCATCCCCAGATACGGGCTATTCAACGGATGGTTATTCCCCAAAAAGTGTCTACCCAGCTCTTTCATTCGACTCGTCTGCTTCCTCAACCAGTGGAAAATCCTGCTCTGGTTCTGGTCCGGGTAATTCCAAGTCGTCTTACACAATCAGCTCGTTGGTGTCAAGTGAAAAGCTTCATTCATCTGCCTCGTCAAAGCTAACGGCATTGTCCTCGTCGGCGAGCAATAATGGGTTGGAGGATGATGAAGAGTGTTGTGCACTATCAACATCATCTCCATCACCCTCCTCCCCTGCCCTTCTAACCTCCTCCACTCCATTTTCTCATATGATGAGTAGCAGCAGCAGTGGGATTAGTAGTAGTACCAGTGACAGCGGCTGCTTTCACCATCCCAAAGGACAACAACAGAGGCAGCAGCAGCAACAACATTCCATTCCAGAGAATGACATCACGACAACAGCAACGGAGAAGACGACGAGACAGGTAAAAATAATGAATGATCATGATGCAAATAGGAAGAGTGACTCTGTCACTCTTTTTTGTGATCCCAAATGGGGTGATAATGATAACGAAAATAATCATTGCAATGTCTTTCAAACTTTCACTCACCAGGTAATTATGGATGATGGGAAAGAGAAAAGCACTCAAAGTCATTATCAAGTGGGGCTGGTGCAAAAGCCTGGAGACATTAAAAAAGTGAATTCCTTTACCCCCATAAATATTATCGACTTGTCGAAAACCAGTGAGGATAGTTTACACTTAACGACTAAACCTAATAATGGGAGGACTCATCGGCGAGCGGAAAGCATGGATGCGAGAACTCCAAGCCATGAGGACTATAAACCATTGGTGGAAGCTGGAGAGGATGCGACTAGTGGTGGTAGTGGAACCACCGGAGGTAATCCATCATCACTTGTTATGACAGCAGCAAGAGCGGAAACGGCTTCACAAGGAAAAAGCATTCGAACCTCGTTTATTATCAACAGTTCCGGTCAAATTGTTGAGTTCAGCTCATACAAAAATGCTTACTCAATCTGTTCTCCGAGAAGGGAGAGGACGAGGATCAAGACGAATCCGTGGATTACGTTGAATAACAATAATAATAAGAATAGTGGTAATAGTGATAGTAATTCCAATTCAAATGCTAGTGAAACAAATAAAATGGATAGTAACACTTGTGTACAACCCCCTCCATTATCCTCCAATAAACCCATAATCCCTCCACCTATTGAAACAAGAAAAGAAGAAAAGTTGAACGGAGAAAGTGGCAATGCTGGTGATAATAGTGAACAGTGTAAAGTTAAAGAGGAAGGGAAAGTGAAAAGGAATCAGGTTGAGGATCCTTGTAGGAGGAAACCAAATCTGGAAATTAATAATAGAGACGAGGTGGAAGACGAGGATGAAGAGCATTTTGCTACTGAGGACGAGACTAGGCTTATAGATCACGACTCTTCCACTTCCAGCCTTCTCTATCGCATTTCCACATCAGCAAGCGCTAGTGACTCAGGTAAAGGGACTTTAGAGCCGGGAACTAATCGAAATTCCACGGAATCCTCGTGTCTCTTAAGCGATTCTCCTACAGCATCCTCCACACGAAATTCAATCATTTCCCATGAGGCTGAACCTTGTAGTAGTATTAGGAGCAGTAGCGGTGAAAGCATTGCATCCTCTTCTCACAATCATCATCACCGTCACCACCCGGCTGAGGAAGACGACACGCTTGGTCATGCCTCCCCAACATGTTCTTCTGACACGGCTGCACTCTTATTTACAGCGGAACATCAAAAGAAACATCGAGAGGATCAAGAGAACCATCTTCAACAACAACATCAAGCCATTCATCAATGTGCCACCACGGTGAGCAGGAGTGTCAACTCCAGTGGTGCTCTTAGTGAAGAACGCACTTTTCGGAACGCTGCCGTTGCCACAGACCAGGCTATAGTGAAAAGTGCAAGTGTTAGCGTGGGTGTTGGCACAACAAGCTCAAATAAATCTGCAAAAAATATCAAATGCCAACCAATCATGGTTGACAAAGAGACCGACATTTTATCCGACTGGGCGAACACGGACGACGACGGTGATGAAGACATTGAGACGGATGCTCACAACGATAACGAGTCGGTGACCCCTTGTCCATCCTCCCCAGGAACGGACTGTGGTGGTGGGGACAGAGGTCTATTTTCACAGGCAACAAGCATAAGTAGCAGTGGAGGTGCAACCGACATTGATTTTGGGGATAGCAGTGCAGCCACAGCTGCCTCCTCCACAGCAGTGTTTCCTCCGTCCTCACTTATTCGGCAACAGAGATACAATAACAGTAACTGTAACAATAATAAGAGGTTTCATACTAATAATGAAAGTAACGCTAATAGCTTTAATGGCAATGGTGGTGACATTGCCAGTCAAGTGCTTCCAGGTAGCAATACAACTTCCGACCATCATCATAACATTAACATGAATTTAGGAGGTCATCAGCTTTCAGGACCATGCGGCAACTTCCCATCTGTTCCCATAATTCGTCCTGTGCTCGCCGCAGCATCGCAACACCACGGTCCAAATGGTATTCCAGACTCGTACGGTTACGATATTGGACCAGTACTTGTAAATCATGGTGAGCTTAGTCATCCTTCCCATCATCATTACACATTTAGTCCAGCATCTGATGCCGGAATGTGTTTTACCACGAGTGGTGGTGTTGGTCTTGGTGTTGTCCCGAATTTTAACTTGGATGTTGATGATGATGACTACCCAGAAATGAAAGAGTCATCATCCCATCATCATGGGAAGGGTATTGCAAGAGGCGCATTAGGATTCCTCAGAAAGATTTTCAAGAAGGGAGCTTGCTCATCCCAAAGGCATAGTC
Organism: Orchesellides sinensis; assembly: GCA_027744375.1. NCBI lineage: Eukaryota > Metazoa > Arthropoda > Collembola > Entomobryomorpha > Orchesellidae > Orchesellides > Orchesellides sinensis. The sequence continues at coordinate 3,194 of JAHZNG010004182.1, read as the reverse complement.
CTGACAGCGGCACGAGCACTACCAGAGGCAAGAATAAGAACTCACGTGGAAAAAGTGACAATAATTTAGCAGCAGTTGGGCTGGGATCACCTTTGCTTACAATTTCTGAGCCGTTATCTAATCCCCGCTACTCTGCCGCCTTACCCACCAAGAAACAAATTAATCCTCCGTTGGCTGGCTACTTTCTCACACCAACGCCAAATTCTTTCCGGAGGAGAAGCACAACTGCCGGAACGGATTCATCAGACTCTGGCAAACCTAGTACATCCAGTAGTAAGCCGCATCATACGAAAAGCACTGCAATAAAGACTGATATAATAAGACTGCCTCAAGGCCCACTGCTTTCTCCACAACAGCAGCAGTCGCTAATTCAGCAGTCGATGAGAGGACAACAGCAGCACACATCTAGTTCCCATTCTTCAGGAGGCTCATCTTGTTCCGGGAAGAGTAATGGAATTCCTCAGACGTGTTCCTCGTTCCTTTCTCCTGCATCAGGTAGCACAACAGCTACACAAAACTTTCACCAGCAACTTAGCAATTTTCCCGGAGGAGCAATGTTGTCTGCTGGTAATCCTACTAGTCAATCAAATACCAATACCAATTCTACTTCGAGCTCTATTCATTCCATGATGTCAACGTCTACCTCAGCCGCGTCCGTTGGCAATAATGGCAACGGAACGAATCAGAATAGGCCTCCAAGTCGGAATAATCAATCTAGAGCAGGAGTAATTCCTCAAGCTAGTCGAGATTCATGCTCTTCCAATAACTATTACACAAATTCCAATCCATCCCAGTTCACTTCCTGTAGTAGTAACAATGCAAATAATTCACGTGCAAATAGCCATAGCATGTCACCACCACCTCCCGCTGTGATCTCTGAAACATCTCCATATTTGAATGGAGGAATAAAAAATCAGCAACAACATCAACACAACAACAGCAGACGTTGTGATCCACATTCCCATTCCCAATCTCCATCCGCAATATTAAAAGGAATCCCTCCGTACGAGTCTCCAAGACTGCCAGGTAGTACAAGTAATACTGTACATGGGGCTACACCATCCGCAAGAATGAATTCTCCAAGCTTTAATAACTACTCACCAATTCATCGTCTTGTCGTGACCGGAGGAAGCCACTTACTCAACCGTCCTGCCAACCCTAATCCTTCAGCAGTAAATCCTTCTGTGATTCACATTCCCATTCCCAATCTCCATCCGCAATATTAAAAGGAATCCCTCCGTACGAGTCTCCAAGACTGCCAGGTAGTACAAGTAATACTGCACATGGAGCTGCACCATCCGCAAGAATGAATTCTCCAAGCTTTAATAACTACTCGCCAATTCATCGTCTTGTCGTGACCGGAGGAAGCCACTTACTCAACCGTCCTGCCAACCCTAATCCTTCAGCAGTAAATCCTTCTCCTGGACATATTATATCTCAATACCACTCTAGCGGAGAATCTCCACTGCCAATGCAAAGGCATCATCATAATGGAAATGGAACGGGCAATAACAATAATAATCCAGGTGCCGGTTTCGGCAATCGCCCTCCTAGTCATCATCACCCTACGTCCAGTCCATCCCCTTTAATTAATCACCGCTACTCCACTACATCCTCCTCACCTCATCCTCACAATCATCATCCATTTCCCTCGCCAATGATGTCTTCTTCTCATAATATAATTCAACAGAATCTCCCTTGTTCCTCAGCGGCATCCTCATCTGCAACGCATTTCTTTGCATCCCCCTCTCCTATCCTGAGAAATCCACGGTACCAATATATTACCTCATCAAATCAAAACTCTCCCATTTTAAATGGCTCGAAACGTATAAACAACCCCTCTGCTGTTCATGGAGGGTCTGGTCCACCAAGTAATCCCAACGGACCTCCACCCCTCCTCACCACATTTTCGCCACTTCCATCTTCATCTGTAGCAATGGCTCCAAGAGAAAGTCTGATTAACAACAATTCTTCTTCTTTTCTTTCTCATCCGAACAACACAAACACGATTAGTGGCAGTCCCAATTTAAACTCGTCAGATCCATTTAATCATCGAGCGAGACAAGTTGTGTCAACTAGTTTGAGTTATAACGAGTTTGAGAATTTAAGCAAGAATTATCACCAGAATAATGGAAACAGCAGTCATCACCCTATGTTGGCAGGACGGTTGAGTAAGTGGCTTCCTCCGGTCACGACAAGACGATGAATTGGCGAGTAGTTATTAAAGCTTGGAGAATTTAAGCAAGAATTATCACCAGAATAATGGAAACAGCAGTCATCACCCTAACCCTCATCATCAACATCACCTTCTTCTGTCTCAACCGCAGCAGCATTCTTCTCCTCATCAAATTCATCATCTTCAAAGTCAGCAAAGCAAGATTCATCATCAGAACATTCAGAATCATTATTATTCATCACCCATTGTGAAAGACGGAGGTTTACAGCAGCATCCAAGTCTTAAACAAACTTTGTGGAATAATAACGTTAAACTTTTTAATAATTCCAGAGAGCAAATGATGAGAAGAAGTAGTATAATGGAGGGTGGGGAGGAAAGACATCAAAGACCAAATCAAAATTTGAGGTTTAATAGTTTTCTTGTAAGACATCGTCAACTTCCGCAATTCTATCATACACAATGGGGTCTTCAAGAGAGAATTTATGAAACTGTGGATTCGGAAGATGAGACTCCGAGTGATGAACAAAGTGTTGGCGGTGGGGAAGATGTTGAAGACTATGATCAAGACGGTAATGAAATAGATCGTAGCTCTGAATTGTCTTTGCCTGTTGAAGTGCATCGGAGGATGAAAATGATGAAACATAGCTATAGTACAGGCTATAATCAGCAACAACAGAAAAATTGTGAAAGCAGCTTTCTCTTAGAAAATACTACGCGTGGTAGCAATGTAAATGAGAGTAACATGGAAGGGCATCAGAATGTAATGATGAGCTATGCAGACAATCATGGTGCGGCAGAAATATCCAAATCAACAAAGAGATCAAAGCCGAAATCTCTTTCAGCCTCAGGGAAACCTCTTCCAAGACCTGTGGTAGCGTTGCCCATGATGCCAGGAACATATTTGTCAGAGACGGAAACGAGGCTGTTGGAAGCTGACTCGGAGAATGACAGGAAGTACAAGCGTCTCATCACCGAGGCTGAGGCTTTGCTCAAAGAAATCTCTGTTGAAAAATCAAAG
>JAHZNG010004181.1:0-18513 GCA_027744375.1 Orchesellides sinensis | reverse complement strand
TTAGAAATACAAGGGGGTATATGGAAAGGGGCATGGGACATGCCGCGATCAATGTCCCAAGTCCCAAATGCGTCCAATGCGTCTGGGGCAAATGCGGCGGACGGTCGAACCCTGATGCCATTTGAATTCCATTATTCAACAAGAATGGCAAAGTTTATCGCCCAAGTTTCCATTCATAAAACAATGATACGGTGTTGCATTTGGAAATTGTATAACGATAAACTTTTGTTGGATTTCATTTACTCATCTATCAAGTTTATACGAGCAGTCCCGCTGTTTAAATAGGCCATTAAATCTCATCCAGAGTCTCTCTCTGTCAAGCTTACGAATGCCTTGAAAGGATCTGCCCTTAGGCGGAAATACTTGGTACGTATACAACAGTATCCTGATACGAATGGAATAAAATGGAGAAATACATGTGAAAGATGCATCTGCGAAATTTTGCGAAAGAATGAAATATAAATCCTCCACCAGCTGGGATTTAGCTCTATTATATGAGTCACGTCGACACAAGAGAAAGAACAAAATAAACCGGAGCGTGTGTCTTAGTTGGAAAGTGAAGCAAAAAATAAATAGCAAATCCTTTTTCTATCTTGTTTCTCCTTTATACTGTCTCCACGCTTGTTTTGCCACTTTGCTAGCCGACGTTTTTTTACTTTTGTAATTGTATGAAGCATATCAGCCCACTGCCCGGATTTCCCTGTCGTTCAACCACGACTCGATTCAAGACAGGCTCTTTCTCAATGTCTCCAAACGCAGCTAACGCAATACCTTATAATAACATATAATGTAGCGTTTTGAAAACAGACTTTGGTAGAGAGAACAGCTTCACTGTTTCACTAAAATATAAAATATACCGACAAAAGCAGACGGACAGTTGGAAGGAACGAATGACGTCTGTTTTGCGTTCCATGTCCGCGTATTGGGCAAATCCTGGAGGCTCACAAGTATAAACATGATACACAACCAAACAAAAAAGAAATTCATGTATCTGTTCCAAATGAAGTAGTAAATCTTGGATGTCTTGGAATTTTTCCTGTTTCTTTTTCGGAGTTGTGTGTGATGTAAGTTTTTTAAAGGGGAAAGTGGAAATAAGAAGGATGTGATCCCTTGCACATAAGTATTCGAAGAAGTTTGAAAGAATGCTTGTGTTAAAAAGAAAAAGGTTTGTGCTTGGTGAGTGATAGTAATACTTTCTATCACTATACACGTATAATGGTTTCCGCATTAGTGTGGAAATGTAACAGGATTGAGCAACGGATTATCAAAGAATTCCACTCTGATTGCGGTGAATTAAGTGTGTATAGACGTTGACAAAGTAGAACATGGAGGGGGAAGGTGGAACGTGTACCTTACATACTCCAGAAGAGCGTCAAACACAATGGAAGAAATATTGTCGTAAAAAGGGTTGATTTGATTCAAGTTGCTCCAGCTTCTGAAACTAACTAAAGTAAAAACCTGACGCAACTTTGTCATTCCCATTCTCTGTGTTAAGATGTTCCACTTGAGTGATTCTGATTGCAAATTGCATTAAGACTGTTTTACGTGAGAACGTCAGTGAATAAATAGCGTAAGAAGTAAGATGTAATGGTGGCTAAAACGTAATGAATGATGTATATGCGTGTACATACACAACTCACACAGTAACTAACTTATTCAGAAAGTTTGCATCTTACCCGGGTTGTTAATAAAAGCTATGCATAGTAATGCATGGATGCAGATGCAGCTGACGAAATTTTCAATTCTCTTGAGAAATGTCAATAGAGAGTTTCTCACTTTCTTTGCTTTTGTAAATTGCATAAGTGTGAGGGGTTGAGTCAAATAAAGAAATGTATGCAACACGATGTATTGTACAAGACTGTATTTTTGCTTGCTTGTTTGAATGAAGGAAAAGTAGAAGAAAAAAGTTCTAGTTGAGTTTTTCGAAGTCCCAGGGAGTCATATAAATGTCGTATCTGATCAAAGAGTGGTATTGACTAAGAGGTAATATAACCACAAGTCCTGATGGGAATGTCAAGTCAATTCAAGATTCAAGAAGGAATGATTGAGAGAAGGGGAGGAAAATGCTACATTACCTTCTCGTTTTTTTCACGTCTCCCATTTGTAAGAACACCATACATAAATATATATATGTATATATATGCCTTGCAACTATAGTTAGTAAATGCCTTAGTGTATATGTATTGATGCGGTGTATAAGAAGTGGCGTTGCGAGCTCTTTTTACCTTTTTTCTTGGTTGGGTTGAAAGATTTCCCGGAGTTTTTTCTTCACCAGTTCCGGTTTCTTTTTCTAGTAAAACTAGGAGCAATGGGAATGAGTGAAGAAGGAGCGATGGACTGACTCAATGAATGAGATTGTGAGTGAATGAGTGCCATACACGTCTTTTTGTTGAGGGGAGAAATGTGAAGGTAATAGTCTCATCAATGTGGCCAACTGTTTTTAATGTAATGTGGAGTTGAGTTGTTCTACCGAAACTCGACTTAAATTTATCCACGCTAAATGCGCTTATTTCACTTCTTCGTTCATTCATTATATGCAGCATGCAACAACCTTCTTTCAAAAGAAGTTAACCTCACTTTGTACGTCCATAGATATTTATCCTCTTTTATTCATATTAATGCTTTACTATATTTGGAATTGGAAAATAATAGCTAAAGAGTAAGCATGTTCGTGGTTTTAGGCTTTTATATTATAGTCTCCAACTTAACTAAAGCTGAACGATTTTTGTAAGAAGAGTGCAGCAGTAAAACGGGCTGATTTTTATTTCTTTTAGATTTCACTTCCCCTTCCACCGCGATACGCTGATACTTTACTCTGATAAAGTGAAAAGCATGTGTTTTGTCGAATGCCGGTTGAGAGTTAAGTAAAAGCCCAAGTCATTAAAGTCTGTTTGGTGCTCACAATCCGGAACTTGGCCATATCTAATCGACGCAATGAAAATGCTGGATTGTTCTACAGAAACATGAACATTGCATTGGGTCGATTTCTTGAAGACGTTTTTACTGGAAGGAGTGTTCGTCCATTTTCCCAGACATGCCTGATTATGTACTCACACAAGTCTCAGTCACACACCATAACAATATACCTATACATATATTTGCTTTCGTTTTTATGACATTTTAAAAACAAAACAGAGACAGAACTTTCAAATCGATTTGGGTACTAATACAATATCGACATCAGTTTGAGCTGTAATTTTTACATACGTTTGTATGTAAAAATAAACTCTCGGATTTCTCCGGACGCTTAGACATCGAACGGTACTCTTAAAACGGAAGTTGCTTACTATGCTATCAACATCAGTTCCCTAAAGTGTACCACTTTTCAGAATGCAAACCTGTAAGGTCGAATGGTTGTAATGTTGTAAAAACTGATGCTTACATCCCAATTCATGCAGCGTCCGAAAAAGAAGTATTGATCTTTTCAAGAAGAGCAAGGCACTCATGGCGTGGCATTTTGTTTGTTCTAAATGCACACAACGTACGAACGACCACGTCCCTGGACATTCATAAATAGATCCATAGCATGCAACAGAAATGTGATGAATTTCTCGTAGGTCCAATGTGAAACACAATTCGTGTGTAGTATTTATGTAAATATACCCAATTTACAGTTAAATAAATTATTAACCCAAATATTTATGCGCACACGCCCAAGGAAAATTGTAATTTTACAACGGAAGTGGCGCAGTGCAAATGACCAGGAAATTCGTAAAGTGTGAAAGTAACAGTTCTGCGTACTTACAAACGTATCGTGAATTTTAGTCGTATATTACTGCTATCCTAAGAAGGGATTTTAGTGAATCTTTTAACATGTTGCGAAAGAGTTGACGTTTACCTAAATTATAAATGCGATCAAGAAATTCTTGACTTTCGGCTTAGCTTACAAAAGCACTTTTAAGATAAAGGTTATAGGTAAATATTTGCCTTTCGTACCTTAGCGGGTGTAAAACCATAGGATAGATCGTAGCTGAAAATTTTAAAGCAAACACTAGAAAATAGAGAAAAAGTATGAAGTATGCATTAAGTATGCAAGGAAGATATTTTACACCATGATTGCAAATCCAATCTCCTCAAGCTTCACGTACATAGTCCTATTTGCAAACTGTTTTGCAACAAAGTCAGATGGTGCATTGATGATTGATGATGAGCCACAACTGTCCATAAATGCGCATGCAGAAAATGTTTTGTGGTGTTTTAGTGTTTTCTGGAGACCCACTGAGTTATGGACTCATAAATAAAACACGTCCCCATCTTTTATGAACCCTCTCTACCAAAAAGCTTTTGCTATGTAGGAAAATATAATATCTAAATTCATATTTGTCCTTCACAGGTCGATACACACGTAATAATATACTTGATGTTCTGAAACTATACGTAAGTAAAACTCAAACTTCATACATACATACTATTAATCCAGGAGAATGAAAAACTTTACGATATGCAATCTTTATCGAGGGAGTAAAAGAAAGGTGTATTTTATGCCTCTTTCCGTTTTGCTTCTATTGCATGCACGGGAATCCCAATTCATTCTAGAGCATGATATCGGACCAACTGTAATAATTTCCAGATCCATCATGCAACCGAAAAATGGTAGCTGTAAACCTGACTATGACTATAATAGAAATAGTATTCGGGGTGTACTAACTTATTATACTGGCTCTTTCATGTTGGATAGTGTGAATGCAGTTTAGGTACTACTATGAAATGCAAGGTTTTCTCTAAAAGTATTCTTGCACCCTCGTATGCATGTATTACAGTGCAACGATCTTGCATTTCATTTCTTGTTCCCCCACCGTTTCCATTCTTTCTAGTCTGAAAGCTATCACCTCTGCACTTCCTTTCATTCTCTCTTGGCGCTTTGTACACTACAAAACTAAAACTGCAGAATTATGATTGCCTGGCGTTTGCTGTTTATTATACAGCTCATTCCTCATCATCAGCGGCATAAAATATATGATGCGGACGAGTAAGAATATATGGGAGAGCAGAGCAACTTTTAGCCGGCTCACAAGAGCACACTAGGCAAAAGAAAAACATTTTCATAACAACACAAGTTGGGAAATTATACTCTTATGGTTATATTGATTATTATTATTTCATATGTATATAAAACTTATATGAAATGAAAGGCTAAAGAGCCAAAAATGTATGAGAAGGTAGAATGAAGAAGTGTGCTTCTTCACAAATCTTCAAGAACGACTCACGCACGCATGATGCCTTTAAGTTTTGGGAAGTTTGAGCTTGCATTTATCAAAGGATATGGATAGAACTGCCTTCCTCTTCCTCCCCACACCATCCTACATTTAATAATATGACTAGTGCTATATGATACTTCATAACACAAGTTTTTTGGTTGATGATATAAGTTGAAGACAGAAGAGAGGTGGGTGGAAGAAAGGAAAGGAAGAGGTAAAGTTAAGTTCAGTCAAGTTAAACAAAGTAGTTTGCTTTGGGTGTCCATGCCTTTTGTACATACGTCTGAAAGCAATGTAACCGGGTACAGTACTAGCACGCATAAAAAATCCATTTTGTACAGATGCTTTAGAAAGCAACAAACATTTACAGGGAGAAAATGAAGCGGCTCTGGGGATGCAATAATATGCATTCTCAAGGTAGAAACAGGGTTTATAAAAAACAAAACATACGTTATTATTCCGATATAAGTTTAGGGAAGTAAAATCTCAGAAAAAAATCTTCATTTTTACTACACCATGTAGGCAATATGGACATACTAATAAAAAGTCCAGCAGTTGAAAATGTTTTAGCGTGCAGAAGGAAACAGACTTGAATATAGTTGGATCTCCTGAGACCAACAGAGAACTTTTATGGCTGCTCAAATGTATGTATGAGATTTCTTTAAATAATTTGCACGTGCGTGCTTTCTTAAAGAACCTACTGGCTGTAGAAAGCTGTGGAAATTGAAAATTAGCAAAATTATGAAATATCTGGGAATACATATATGCACACATAGTCGTTCCTCCTCGTGCTCGCGTTTTTTAAATCGTTTAGTCACCCCAAATATTTCTCTACTTAACAATTCAGAACACGCAAAAGGAATTTACAATAAAAGGTTAAAATTTAAAAATATGCTCTCCAGCTTTCTACTAAAGAATTTGATAGACACGTATATGTGTGAAATATCTTAAAAGTTAGAACAGAAAGTACAAGATTAAGGAAACATTTTTCTTTTTCCATGTCATGTCATGTTGCGTAAGCATCTGTCATTTTATGAGCACCCACTTTAAAGTGTAGCAAAGAGGCTTTCATAAAATAACTGATGGAGAAAGAAATAATAACGATAATCTTTTAAAAGACATGTGCACTTGTACGAGTTACTAGAAATGTCAAAACATTTAGCACACCATGTGTTCTTACCAAAGTCTTATCGTACAGTTACTTATAGTAAACTCTCTCATTTAAAAATGCTTTTTTGTCCTAAATATTATATTTATCATTACAACACTTGATTCACAGCTATGAAAATAATTGCCCTATTTAAAAGTGAGATTTTTTAGCATTTTTAAAAAAAGTGTATCTGTTCTCAAATAATATATGAAATGCTAATAATTCTACCAATGTATTTGTTATTTAAGAAACGAGTCGATATGAGAATGACATATAATGATGGAGCAAGTCACGAAATGCATGCTTCATACTTTTTCTCTATTTTCTAGTGTTTGCTTTAAAATTTTCAGCTACGATCTATCCTATGGTTTTACACCCGCTAAGGTACGAAAGGCAAATATTTACCTATATGTATCTGTTCTCAAATAATATATGAAATGCTAATAATTCTACCAATGTATTTGTTATTTAAGAAACGGGTGGATATGAGAATGACATATAATGATGGAGCAAGTCACGAAATGCATGCATTGCATAACAGATGTATGATATAAAACAAAGCGGTTATTGAAGTGCAGAAGCATTCAGTTGATGAATTTAACACTAATATGAAACCTATTTAAAACAGTTAATGATTCCACTATGCATAAATACAATGCAAAACTAACAATGTACATATTATGAATGAATTCTTGTGCATGACAAAAGGTAATGTTGAATTCAACACAATTTTTACTTTACAAACTTTTTGCATAACAAAAGCTCTATGATAAGCTGATTTTGCTGGATATTTTAGGTCTGCATAGCTAAGAGAACCAAATAATTAATGAAATAGGGTTTCTGGATAGGCTTGTAAAAATACAATAAGAGTCTTGAAGCTGTCCACTATTGTTTTGCATCGGTGAGCTAAAACTTTTCAGCGTAGCCGGGACTGCATGTTCTGTTTAGTAATTTATATCTCTGCGTACATTGAAAAAAGCATGATTTGCTGATGTACAACCTACGGAATACATAAACCATGTAAGTTTCCTCCTGTCTGTATAGAGGTAAACTCGCAATGCAAATTTTATGAGAGCTGTTATTGACAAAAAATCAATTTGCCTGGGTGTGTTTCATCATTCTTTTTGGGATAAACACAAGACACTTCATCGTATTCTATGATAGATAATAGTATACTTAATGTATGTATTCTTATTAGTTTTCATGCTTTATCCTTGTGTATACGGGTCTGTTTTATTTTCAACATGGATATATGAAGTCAGCAACAAAGATCATGTAAAAAACTCGTAATATATTATGTTTTCTCATGTCTGCTGGAAATTGCCCAGACCAATGTGCCTTTGCCATCAGTTTATGTAATGTGTACAGGGGTCTGCATGCATATTGGTTTGTTTCTTTAGTTTTTGATGTTCCAAATGCAATTTATCCTTTCTTCTATCATCCACTCACTCCCATACAGCTCTTCAATTTCATCCTTTGAGTTCGCCAACAAGATCTACACACGGCTTGCTGATGCAGACTGTTAGCTTGAGCATCTTAAACTAAATTAAAAATAAATAATGCAAAAAACGGAAACGAGTCAGCATGTTTGCATCCCAACTCAGCAGAATTTTGGAAATCGAAATGGTGCCATACACAGTTTACTACATATTCTCTGAAGAAAAAATGTGGATAACAGGCTAGTCATTCTAAATGATGGGCACGAGCGTGTACAGAAGACATAGCCTTTTACTTTGATGTGTGTACAACTTCAAAATATATGTTCTCTCTCTGAAAGAAAAATGCAGGGATTAGATTTTCGCAAAAGAGCAAAACGTAATGGGTCCACATTTTTTTGTAAAATATTGTAATATTATTCAGTTCCTGGCTAGGACCAACTGGGCCAGGAATTTCTCTGATGCTTATGTCAGATATTTTCCAAGCCTCGTGTCCATTTTAAGTTATTTCTTGCTACTTCTGTAGAGAAATCCAACAAAATTCTAAACATTCCATTGTTCTATTATACAAACGGTAAGCCACTTTCGGTCCGAGGTAGCAATGCGTAAAATATAAGCTTACGCACTGACGGAAAACTCTTCGGACACTCCCATCCTCGTGGAGTTTTTAATGGACATTATAGAAAAGCTGTTTATCCGTTTGATATACTAAGAGCATTACGATAAAAGCCATGTAGAGCATTGGAGCAAGTAAAGGAGTTAAAATGCATAGAGATTGCCCCTGAAACTTTATAGTTGAGAGTAACTTTACATTATCAGAGTTGGATTCATTCATAGAAATAAAATGTTAAGTCATTGCTCAAAGAGCATTCCATTTTCCCCTTTCAAGTCATTACCACTAATACGATGACACATCATAAATCCGAAGCAAACTATGCCGAAAATCGTTTGTACAATGTACAACTCACCGGAAGTTTAATATTTGCTCAGTTTTTATCAACTCGGTTGATATACGAATAAAAGGTACTAGGTAGTTTCACCTCTCGCTGCAGTAATGCTTTCTTACAGCTATAACAAGTGCGCATTACAATATCGCATATCTTGCTGAAGACTCACTGTTTAAATAGTCCCACCATGTCAATTAATCTTTTATATCTACGGTGGTATATCCGAAGAGTGTTGAACAAGCATACTGGTCTATGCGCTTCGTTTGATCGTTATTATTAGATTTAGGTATGTATATGTCTTTAATAAACAGAGCCAATGTAAATTCTATTATCTTTCGGGGACTTAGTTACTGTTGGTTGAAAAACGGACTTGACTTGTTCACAAGCACACATGTGTGTGTGTGTTAACTTAGAAATGCAAACAAATCTGAAAGTGAAAGAGTTTTGAATGCTCAAAGAGGTCCCAGATAAGTTTCCAACATTTCCAAATATGCCGACAAACAAACGTAAATTATTTAAACAAATGTACAAGAAATCTATTTAGTATTAAGATACAAAGTAAAGAGAGTAAAGATAACATACCTCTTCTGACTTTTAAGAGTAAATCTAGTATTTTAAGTTAAATCGGAAACTTAGATTCCAAACACACCGGCTTCAAGGCGGCATAAACGTTTAAGGTGAAATTTATCCTAAAAAGGAATGCATACGCAATTTCAATATATATTATAAAAGAACAAACTTTGTGCTTTCAAGATCTTTTTCTTGGTTAAAAGGGATAAATACACATTTAAATTTTACTAACACAAAGGGGGCAGCTGTATTCTTAAAACTGTTGATATTTTAGTGGATTGTTTATAAAAAGGACAAATAAATCCGACAGAACTTGACATGATTTTTCCTTTTCTCACAGTTCTCCATTTCATCATATCTGTTTATCTGTTCTACAAGACTGAAAATAGGCAATGCTGTAAATCATTATGCTCCATTATATACCACTTGCTAACTCACGTCATCATCATCATTACAAGAACAACCGACGACATGAGATATTATAAACAAAAAGATGAGAAGGGACCATGAGATATGAGATAACCACTAAAGAATCTCATCAGTCCGGTTGAGTCGTTCATCCCTCTCTGTAATACGTTTTTTACAATACAAAAAGAGAAGGAGCTAAGAAAATGATAAATAAACACAATAAGCTGGTTTTAAAGAAGAACCAAAATGGATGTGATATGTGTAGTATATGTAGATATGTATAATTTCTAGTCTAGGCTAGATGTCTGCTGAACTCTCCTGACTTACGGTAATAACCAAATACAGCTTCGTTTAAGTTCATTTCCTTCACATTTCTGATTACAAAAATGATGACTACGATCGCCACCAGCAGCAGCTACACTTCCATCTTGTCACGAATATTATTATAGCTCTTTGAATTGCATCATGTATTTCATGGCGATTACTTGCTATTCTTGCTACTACCTTTCTTGAGGTCTATAATATAAAACATTACATCTTCCACGTTCCATTGTTCACATACTTTCATGATGCACTATTAAAAAGGATTTTCGTTTTCCGCAAATTCTGTGCACCATCAACACTGTAATAAAGCGTCGCTTGAAATTATGTTTATGTGAACAAAAACAATCATTAGACAGGTTGGTAAAATATATTATATGATTTTTCATTTTGTATAGATTACCAAATTCGATTATTAATATGTATTTCAAATTCTTCTAGGTGGTCACTTTACAAATGAATTTACGGAAACTGCAATTGAGCCGCGTTTCTTCATCTGCAAGTACGTTTATTTCTAAATAAATGATTAATGATCCATTATTTTACCGTCAAACCGAATATTTTACCAAATAGTCATGCATATGACAACATTTCCTTTTAGTGACTCACAGCGTAAAAAACCATCCAACTCTTACAATTCGTTTAGGTAACACAAACAAAAATAAAACGCTTTGAATCTCACCGCAACAACTTCCCTTGTAAGGTACACTAAATCAGTCATGGTTTTCAGCTTTCATCATCTTTTTTGACAAGTGGACAGTATCCTATCTGTCCTGTCCCTTAAAAGAATGCCGTCATCATGATGTGAACGATAAGACCTCTGAACACGATTAAAATGCATCAATGCACATTTATCATTTTACAGTGTACAAATGTAATGTGTGTAACCTCTACTTGCTTAAAGTAAAATATATATCGTTGACATCAGTATACATAATCATAGTGCACTATATCCATCCTCCATTTATCTTACAATTCTTTACAAATCTGTCAACATTTCATCCATCGAAATTCTCCGTACAAAAGTATTTGAAATGAATACAACTTTAAAAAAGACGAAATCCAAACATAAAAGACTCTTTTATGAGAATAAGAAGAGTGAAGCTCATGTCATAAATCGCATCATACTCGACTAAAAAATTATGCATTCATTCTACGAACAATCCCCAATTTTTCGTATCACTTGCATCATGCTTTCTTAGTCTAAAAATCTGGTTGAAATGATGATGAAGCTTCAAGAGAATTAATACATGGAACTGTGCTAAGTTGTATTTATAAAGTAACTGAGAAAAAGAAAGACGTTTGTTCATCTTCTACGTGATGTGATGATGCTTAAGTTGAGCCCTTGATGATTCTGTTGATAGCTATTTTTCTCTACTGTTTCATGATGATAAAAATGATGGTTATCTCAGCAACGTTTGCAGCACATCATCATGTCTGCTCATTTTATTTATGTTACATTCTATGCAGATATCTCCATACGACCGAAATTAAGGGTACATACTTATGTACATATAATATGTGTACCTATTGACTGTTTTGTATTAAGCCAAAATGATATTATAAAGGAACTGATGATGGCAAATGAGCAGCTGTATACTTAAGATGCTTCCTCTATCCATTTGTTCACTTGGTGTTTGTGATAATTCTTCATTTAAATAATTTCAACTGCCACCAGCACTGACTCTCTCAGAATTACTTGAAACTTAATACTTATTGTTATGTGAGGATAAAAATACACTTGTGCATGAAATTCGTGCGTATACCATGTCTGAGTGCACATTAAGAAGTGCCAAAAGTCGGGCTACCATCATTTGATTACGTAATGCGATGACATACACCATTGCGATATACTGGTCAACATGGACTTCGAGAAAGACCTGGAATCATAAACCGTTGGTTTAACTAAAGAATACATTATGCATAACGGTTTATGCAGTTACACATGAGCTGCACGAATATGGCTTCATAGCATAGCGTTACATATATGACCTTTGTAGTAAGGACTGTTGAAACTGACTAGGCTGATATATTGTGCACAAGTCGGAATATTTCAAAAGGTATGTTTTTGGTCAGTGATAAATGATTCGTGATTTTACATATTATTTATTTACACCATTTATAAATATATATAAGCTATAGATGATAGGAGAAAAAGAGACAAAAACAGGGTGGGTGGGGTGTTTATGTGAGTATCTGCTTTCCACTAGACACATGATGCATTCGTATGATTCCAGTTGTCTCATTTTCGGGCTTGACTCTGCGAACTCACGTTTATTCTTCAGGAAAATCTTCAGGCCATTTGCCTTTACTCAAAATAACAATAATAATACCGCATCATCGTATCACAACCGGCACAAATTCACACAATGGANGGAAAATCTTCAGGCCATTTGCCTTTACTCAAAATAACAATAATAATACCGCATCATCGTATCACAACCGGCACAAATTCACACAATGGAATAGATCCGATGTACTACGAGCGCTTCATACAAGATGTTTCTACGGCCGGGTTGTTTGGTCACGGTCAGACATGACTGATGAAATTTATAATATATGCCTACGTGCTTGTTATCATATTTCTCTACCTAAGAATAAATAACACTTCATGTGCATACACCTTTTTCATGACTGAATCCTTCTTAGAGACATCAGGTGATGATATCATGGCATAAAAGAAGAATGATCTGCAGGTTGGATTGTTATTGTTACACAAGCGCATATTTGCCAATGTAAGTATTCGGCATTTTGTACACCGTATTTGTCTCAACTTTCTGAGTCGTTTTGCATAATTGCGTAAGCAGAAAAATTGTAACAAGAATTGTCTTGTCCATTATCAATTCATCAACACCTGACTCAAAAACTCATTAGGGCTTTCTACAGTTGGAACATTTATCTACAATACTGCCTTGCACCAGGAACGAGCTATAGCTAAATGCAATGTATGCTTTAGAGTTTGTTTAATTTAAACTGATACGAAGGCTGGGATAACTGAAAAAGTATAATTAATTTTCTACTCTCTTCATTTTTCATTTAGAATTTTGGCATGTCATGAACTGAGAGAGTTGGTCCTGCCTTCTTCTTTGTTGTCCACCAAATTTTACTATTAAAGATTGCGTGCCATGAAAACATGTGCAATAAATAATTGGCTTAGGGCACTAATCTGATGCTCATGTTGTACAAGCTAGGTACTTGAAGCCCTAAATTGGAACTAATGTAGTGAAGCATGAGCACACAAATTCTATCATACACGAAAGAAAAATGGAAGTCTGGAAAAATCGTTTTTATTGTGATTACCATTGGAGTAGCTTACAGAATGTAAAAACTACACATACCAATGCCTTACCGCACAGTGGTTACATGCACAGTGAGCATGTTATGTTTGCTCATTGAGCAAATATGGAAATGACACATCGTCCAACATCAAACATTACCAGCAAGAGATAATCCAATAAAATAAAAATCTAGCAAGGAGATAGAAGAAAAGTCTCCACTTGTATCCATATATCCTTTCAGCATTCATTCACCCGGTCGTCTATTTCCCTGATATGCATACTGTTTGTATTTATTTTACATGTAGGTGGATCCGTTTTCTTTACGTTTTTTACTTCTCCTCTGTCTTCGCCCTTCTTGTCTGACGAATAATCAGTGAAATAAGCACACAAGATCGTTCTTCGTTACTTTGTGTAAACAAGTGCTTTTAGAATAACGTTTGAGCTAACAAGAGCAGACAGCAGATAGACAGAAGCGTATTGGATGACACACGTTTTTTAACATTCCGATGCAATAAGCCATTCATTGCATATTGCATTTGCCATTGAACAAGTACACAATATCATGAGCTTTGAGTACAGGTACGAACAAAGTAGATAAATAATAATAAATACACGATACATGAAACATCATCATGTGTGTGCTATTTTATACTTTAACATTTGTGTAGACGGAGAAGGAAGGTGAATAAAAAGTAAATATCTGCCTAAGCAGAGAAATTTGAAACAACGCCCAAAAATTGGGCATTTCTCTACTTTCGGTGTTTCACCTAACATTTCTGTATGTCCCTATATGTTCTTGAATGATGACACCATGTGTATATGGATTGTACAATACACGGCTCTGTGTGTATTAGAGGCGGGAGCTCTAGCTGTGACTTTGATGATAATAGTAAATGATGATGATGATGGAAACCCATTGTCAACATGAGTTAGCTACTACACGGGATTCTCCTCACGCCCAATTACCTTTTTGTAGGAATATAATGTGTGTGTGTGTAGAACTTCTCATTGTCAGAGAATTCAATAATAATGCACTTTGCGTTTGCTTTTGGATTAGTCTAGTATCCATTCTGTTTGTTTGTAAGCGTATGTATATCTATGTACTCAAATGTAGTTACTATAACCTTTAAAAAGATGACCACACGAGAATTTTTGGTAGCCAACATTTATCTTTCATTATTAAACTCACCCTGCCCAACTTGAATAAAATCATTTTCTCAGTGTAACGCAATTTAATGCACAGTTATATAATCTACTGAGAGTGAGCAGTATGAAGTATGAGCACCCGACTGGCAACAAATGCATGCATATAAGGAGGATGGTTCCAATCGAGCTTTTCCTTTTGATGGTGTTTACTTATAAATTATAAAGCTTGAGAGTACACAATAATCTATGCTTGGTTGAAACAGAGTTCATATAGTTGGCTTTAACTTAATTATAACTATATTTGATCAGTTTTTAACTGTTATGATTATAGATGCCCGTGAACAAATAATCCATTTTATGTTTTCTATTTTATGATGACAGTTTAAAAGCAGTACCGTGTGATATTTCAAAAAAAACTTGCGACTTTTGAACTAATTGAATAATTGCTCCACTTAAAATTTATGCTAATGCAAATCAATATGGAATAGAATTAAAACACTCAGAAAAAGAGAGTATTTTGGAGCAATGCATTAGTCAGAGGAGAACATGACTTATTGGTACAAAAAAGAAATGTTGACCAGAGCATATCATGAATAAACAAGAAGCAGTTTACACTCTCTCTCTTTAAAACTACTCCAATAGACTTTTTATTCGCCACAGTTCAGTAAGTTAATAATTTTTGTCTTCTTAAGATGTGTTCATGGGTGGTTGATGAAGTATAGACATAAAAGTCACCATCAATGCCTCAGAGAAAATTTTACGACATATCATAACGTTCCCTTGCTTAAATTCATCATCTCTAATTTGTGCATTAATAAAAAATGCACCTATACATGCATATATATTTGCATGTTTTTTATGTAGAAGCATAAGTACAGTTTTTTGGGCTAATCATACTAATGGGTTACTGTGAAGTGATAATGTAAGCAATTTATCCATTAAGGGCCATGTAAAATTAAAACCAGGAAAAATTTATTTTGTTTATGCGAATACCAAAATTAATTGTGCAATTTCGCCATACAGTCTTGAAAAATATTTTTTGTTTAGACCTACTGATTTGAAATTTGAAGGGGTAAAACTTGTATATATTTATGCAAAGTTGGTGTAGCTTCGTTCTGTCCAACGTACGTATGTACTCATTTCTAAAGGGGTTTGTAGCTATCCTCTATCTTGTTCCAAACTCAAAATAAGTAGGAATGAACTTATTTATTTGAATCCAAATTAATTGGTATCCTGATTAAAACATCCTTGTTTTCGCACCCTGTTGGACAAACTGCCGTTAACTTCCAGTCAAGCCGACGTGCCAGTTGTTCACTGACGGCAGTTATGTTGATAATGGCAATGAGACAAGAGGGTCATAATTTAATTAAGCATAAAAGTTTATCACTTTTTTACAAGTACAGCTGGAACAAGCAGCTTCAACACATTAGTCCATGCATACAACAAATGTAACAGAATCAAATAAGTTGGTATGTGTACTTCAGTATTTCATATTATGCATAGAAATTAACGTTAGTTTTTGTTTCCAACACACTTCGTTTGGTTTGTGATGATCACAGCCATTATAAAATCTAGAATCTAGAGCTTCAAGGAAGATCAGCACATTGCACCCTCCCAAGGTTTGCAAGGCTAACATCCATGCTTCATTGTCATATTTAAGAAGAAGGACCGCATTTTTTATTTTAAGAGTAACTCAATGCGCCGAAGCAAGCACTTGGACGTTTCATTTCCTGCTCAAATTTTCTTTCGACTATTTAATCGAAAAATTGAAACGTCAAGTACATGTCTATTTATTTAACATTCGATTAGTTTCGATGCAACTGAATGAAATGCAATAAAAACTATTTACGAAATATCTACAACCAGTAAATGGTGCAACTGTGTACCTTCTCTGATGTCAATTCATAGCATGTTATTGTATTATATTCTTGTGCACCGAATCCTTTATCTACTTTAATCAGTTGAGGTAGACATTGTGAAAAGAAAAAGAAAATTCAAGTATGAGTGCAAAGTCACGTCATGTCAAGTCAACCCTGACAGATTTCAATGTGTAGAGTATGTGAAGGTACACAGTAAATCCATAAAACGGAATCAGCTTTTTGGAGGAAATGAGTATAAGTTGTCGGAAAATACGGAATTAAGCAATATAGAGCATTAGTAAAGAAGCCAAACCAAGTAAACTCCACGACGTCCAACATGATTGTGACTTACCCTTAAGAGGTAGATTCAGTAAAAGTGGATGGTTGGTTCCTCCAAAACTAAGTGATGCTCAAAGTCGGAAGTTTCAATACAGACTAACTTTACGTTTATACACAGAAATGGGGGAAACCCTCTCATAATCCGGATCAGAGAAAATTCAGGAGGAGATCGAATTTCACCATTTCACCACTTGTCGGCCCATATACTGGGACAGAAATAATAATGATAGTACTCTTCTCAAACCTTGGGTCCTTTTTTTACTATTAATACGTTTGCTTTTCACTGCCACAGTGCAAGGAAAACTATGAAATCCGCAGAGTATTTTATTTTAAGCAAAAGTCCAATGTCAAAACCGTCATCCACTCTCATACCAGCTAACTTCCTTACTCAAAAAAGGAATTACGTACAAACATGTAGCATACACTACATTGACATGGTATGACATTCACAGAGGGGAAATGTCAAAATTTTGACTCACACATTTAACAAAGTACAGATTTTATACATATAAGCGCCGTTGTCAACTGGATCTGGTGCAATGTGTGATTTACTGTAAATAAAATTCTGTCACTCAAAAGTCTTGAAGGCTAAAGCACAAGAGAGAATGGTACGAAAGAGATTTTCTAAAAACAGGATTACTCTATAAAAACATTTACACTGTATCTCTTATCAAAACGTCATTTACTGCGTTAGCTACACCTGTCAAGTTTCAGGTTGGTCACTTTTTCCTCAGCCTAATAAAAAAGTGTAGCACATTTCTTTATACAGATTAGGATTAATGCACATGTACGTTCCAAACTCAAATCAACGTATGTCTTGTTTTGTTTGTTTGTTTCACGGAGATTAAAATTAATGCTGTGTTTTAAAACATCTCTTCAAATTTCAAAAAGGAAACCTGGCTAAATCTGTGAAGAATGTAGAGAACTGTATGAATGTAAACATTAGAAGAGCTTGTGACATGGTCTTACTTCAACAAGAAGCAGGAGTCGACTGAAAGCATGAATCAATGGAAGTTGAAACAAACTTGGGCAACCCCAGGCACACCAAGGAGTAAGCTCAAAGCCCCTAGTACCAACCAGTGTGTAACGTAATGTAAAATCATACGTATCGCACAATGGGTGAGTTGCACTCTCTTTAAAAGGAAAGATATCATCCACACTTTACCACATGCCTATAATATTCACAATGTACATATGAATATGAGCATTTGTGTATAAAGCAACAAAAGTAAAAGCAAGTTTTTCACTTTACATGTATGATCTTTTGTTAGTAAATTCCTGTCTTGCTGGAGCTCTCCCACTAGCTTGCTTTTAGTTTTTTATTGGGATAAAATGTTTCCTTTACTAGCCCTACGCTGCTGCTGCTTACTTGGAAAGCCTTGTCAGAAATGTATACATTTTAACCGTGTGGTGATGTTGATGTTATGTTATGGGAGCATTGACTGAAATCCCAAAGCATGCCCGGCACTCGGCACAGCATTGACATTGTGTCTCGCTGTGTATATGTATCCACTTTTATGCTGTAAATGTAAGAACCCTTTGCATGTGTTATGACTTTGACTATGTACCAAAAGTATGCAAGTAGAATTTTTTTTCATGTTGTTCATTCACTCACAGTCTATTGTGTAATTAACGTCGCACGCATAGCTACATATATTTTCATTTTCCGTGTTCATGCAAACTTTCTTTAATTAGAACCGTTTATCGCATGGAGGAAAGTAACGAAGAAGAAAACAGGAAAAGAAAGCATGTTAAGCAACCTTGGGGAAACCTTTCTCGGATTTTCAGAAATAGAGGCGTTTACAAACGCATTATAAAATGACTTTTTAAAATGCTATTCAAAATTTATCTAGAACAAATG